>VCJN01002470.1:0-126712 GCA_006384855.1 Tetraselmis striata
AAAAATGTTTGACTTCCGCTGGCAGAAAAAGTTGACTAAAAACACAGTACCCCAATTTGGCAAGATCGATGAAACCCGCCCCGTATCCACCACAATCCACGGGAAACCCTAATTTATGTATGGGGGCATGTACGATCGTATCCCGGGCGGTACGAGGCCATTTAACCAAACTCGGATACGTGGTGGCACCCTCGAATCGATACGCGAGACCGCATCGATTCGAGGGTGCCTATCCGAGTATATTGATTGGCTTCAATGTGTCATGATTACTAATGTGGACCCTCTGCTGTCGGGCTGGCGGCTTGCCGCCTTTTAAATTTTAGGCAGGTGCTGTACCTGTACCTGTATCTGTACTGTACCTGTACGCCCAGCTGTACGGGTATGCGTATCCGTGAATGTCGCTGGATCACTCACTGCGCCCGAGCGACTACCTCTACGTACGCGAATTCCTGCTGATGGATGGGCCGCGGCACCTGTTCGGGTACCCGTATCTAGGGCCGCTTTTAGGCGGCTTGCTGTGTTGATTTTTGGTAAGGATCCTTACTACTTTTAGTAGTAGGTGGATTTGTTACTCCCCTTTTTGTAATTCACTCCAGGTGGCAGTACCCGTATAGTAGTACTCGTATCGTCATCATCAATCGTCTTGCTCACTGCCTGTACTCGTACGGCATACGATATGTACAGCTAGCGACCATTTAACAGATTCCGCTGAGTTCCGCCGTCACCTGTCGCGCACACGGCGGGGGCTGTTGCAGCGGGTCTCGGCTTGCGTGCATGGTACCCTGGGCGGCATTCTCTCTGCCGGTGTGCAGATGGCCAAGTCTGATGCGTGTGCTCGTGCCCACTCTGCGTCTTCTCATGTTACTGCTTCCACCCCGCAGTCGATGTAGAGGACCTTTCTGATTGCCTTTTATTTTGGTGATTTCCGATATCGCCTTCTGCTGCTAGCTCATGTAAAAATAAATATATATAATAGATTTTCGTGCGCTAGCTGCTGAAGGGGATCCAGAAATCACCCTAAAAGCCCAGGAAGCAGTGGGGAAAAAGCTGAACCCTATACGGGGTTAATTGTTCAGGCCCGAGAAAACGTTTGTGACCCCCCCCCCCCCCTCCAAAACAACCACAAAGGCGGGCAGGGCGCCTACAGTACTGTGTACAGCACTGTATGGCATAAGGCTCACAGTGCCATCACATGTCCATGCAAGGCCAGAAATTAGAATGCGGATGCTTGCTGGATGCATCCTATGCGTGCCTGGGCTGGGATAGGCACTACTGGGCTATACCACATGCGTCTCCCACACCGACATCGAGTGGCCGCCGTCGGCTTGGGCTGAGGTGCGCTCGCCTAGGACACGGCCGCTGGCCCAAGTCCTGGGACGGCCCTCCATCGCGTGACGGCTACTGCGAATGCGGGGTCACGGCGGTTACTCATGGTATTTGCGACGTAGCGACTGCAGGAACCAGGTACCGTACCGGATGTCGCTGATATGGTGTGCGCCGCAGCATGCAATGTGAACCGCTCAACAACAGGCTGCAGAAGCGGGTGTAGACGGCAGAAACCCGAAATAAACACTAGCCGATGTCATCACGGAACTCAAATTTTCTGGGCCGCCGGATCCCCCCCTCTGAGGGCAGGGCAAGGCACTAAAATGTCTTTTTTGGCGGATTTCAATGCCTTTGGGCTCTATACATATTCCGGACATGTTTCCCGCCCTCTAAATGTACCGGAACCCCATCAGGTCATCCGCTGGCTAAAACTACCCCCTCCTGAAAAGCCACTTGGAAACGCCCACAGTATCCTGCTTGAGAACAGTAATCCTTACACGAACACGAGGTGCGAGTAGTTGCTGCCCGCCAGTAGCAGCACCAATGGTGTGAATTACGAAAGGCCAGTAACGAGTGCACCGTTAAAATTAGTGCTTGGAGATACTACTTGGAGTAATATAAGCGGCTTATACTTGCACTACTCTTGCACTGCCTGAGTACCACCCAAGAACTACTCCATGTCACGGTACGGTCTAGCATGGGACGGTACAGTATGGTCTACGTTCGTACGCGACGCGTGTATTCGTACATGAGAGGTCGTGCCTTTGGTGGTAAACGTTATTCGCAAGGTGTTGCGTTACCCCGTACGTCTACGGCGGATGCAACAGCGCAGCACTTTACAGACACTCCGAGCTACAGCATTTGCTAAAAAGCTCGCAGTGTATGTCTATGTTACAGTATGATTCATTCTTATGAGAAACCCTTTCAGCACCTGAGCATCATGACGGCCTCCTTAGACATCTAGCACCCGCCCTGGCAATCCAGTTATTCGTGTGTTCTATGCCCCCCCCCCCCCCCCCCACACACACACTTCCCTCAGTTGGTGCATGTGCAGCTCGTGGTGGAGTTGCTGTGGAATTGGCCATGTGAAGTTCCTAACAATTCCTCCTTCCTCCTTTCTGATGCTGCTACGCATATAGGCGCAACCAAAGCAGTGCTGCTGAGCACATCATTTGCAGGCTTCCCTCGTGGTATGAAGGTGGGTGCCACGGACTTCAACCCCTCGTTCACTATTTGCAGTTTGGAAAGTGAGTAGCTGCTGATGCAGTGCTGTGCCATTGATATAACCTATGTCTGCCAGAATGTGTATTGATATCCACCTGCTAGGACAACCGCCATACAGTTGCAAGCACTTAATACACTGTGTAACCTGCTTAGGCGCCTTATCTCTGCATATATCATGGCTGTCCTGCAGAGTCTACTCTCAAATCATGTGGAGCTTGCCCCGGATGGACTGGCATGCATGGCAACAGTGGCTAAGCTCGCTGAGTTCATGAGCTGGAGCCAGGTACGCCTGCCAGGGAATGAAAAGCAAAGGGAAGGTCACGTGCACCTCACAGCTTCCATTCCTCTACAACAGACAGGTTTGCGCCGGCGGCATGGCCATGTGAACGTTGCTGAGCAGGCAACATTTATGCACTTTGGACCAATTCCCAATCAGGTGGCAATACTGCAGACTCGAGGCCTCTCGGCGGTGGCTATGAGAGAGGTACTCCGCTCATAGGATTCGGATGGCTCCGCTTGAGTGGTCAGCATCTTTCGCTCTTGGTATCCTCAGTGTATATTGCATTCTGCCCTGCAGGCGCTGGACGACCATACATGCACAACCGGCTTGCATGTGCGGCCGATCCGGCTGGACAGTCACGCGGAAGACGTCTCCGACTCGGACATAAAAGCTGCGGTGCTTGAACTTATTGCGAGTCGTATCAAGGTGGGCACATGGGGATCTTTTACCCCTACATCATGCATATGCGCTGACTGCTCTTTTTTTTGGGGGGGGGGGGGGCGGGGGGGGCGGGGGGGGCGGGGGGGGGGGTGTTCAGCTCTTATGACTAGTGCAATTCAATGCCCAGGTGGTGGTCACGGTGGTGGAGTCAGAGCAGTTTCTGCTGCGATTTCTGAGGGAATGCAAGCGGCAGATGGACATCGGAAACTTGGACTTCTACTCCGTCACTTGGATTTCAGGCGCTGCAAGCACTGAGGCACGATCCCAACTGCATCGCACGCGCAGGCGCACGCGCACACGCACACACGCACGCGCACACGCACATATGCAGATTGAGCGTCACACATGGTGACACTGCTGACCTTGCATGTTCTGGAACGGGTGCTGCTCCTGCAGAAAATTCTGGCGAGCCTACACATGCCTTTGCCTGGAGATATGGATCTGTTCCGCAACCTCATTGGCCTGGAGGTGAAGTACGACAACGGCTTTAGGGCTCGCCTTCAGGTGACATAGACCTCCCCCCCCCCCCCCCCCCCCCTTCGCCCCCCCCTCGCTAGATTCAAGGGCCTGCAAGTTAAGTGTCCTACTGGGATTGATGTGTAATCGCACCAATGAAGTAGTCTAAGCCCCAGTTTTTGCAGGATGCAATGCTGAATACCCCGCTCAGTAATCACAAGGACGTAGTTGCTACTGCAAATGCCGCCGAGCTTTTCAAAGCCCTTGGACCAGGTGCTCAATCTGACCGGAGCAACCCAACTTTGCTGTTTATGTGCACATATGTGTGACCGCGAACAGTGTAATTGCCGCATCACTCTGACTACCCACAACAACCTGCACTTGTTTGCAGACGGCCTGGATGTTTCTGCTGCGCACTCTGGTCTACAGCTCCAAACTGCCTCCGCGATGGATCCAATGCTCGCGCATGTCTATGACGCAGTGTGGTTTTCTGCTGTGGCAACCGCAGCCGCAGTGTCCTCTGGGCAGCAGAATGTGCTGGACTCTGGCATCCCGAGTCCGGCGAATGTGATGCGGCAAGTGGCCGAGGGCCGCGTGCCGGCATTTGATGGCGTGGGTGGGCGCCGCGAGATACTGCCTCCGGGGACTCTCAGTCTGGAGCACGTATCTGTAGAGGTGACAAACTATGCTGCCGACACACCGAGTGGGCTGCCACAGCACGCAGTGGTTGCAGTACTCAGCATGAAAAGCAACTCATTGACAATGAGCGAAGGGCAGCGCCGTCTCTTTTCAAGGACCAAGGGGCAGAATCCACAGGTGACCTCCCCCTTCCCCCCATTTCTCAATTTCAGGGAGTTCAAGCTTTGGCGCAAGTCACATCATCCATGTCATAATGCTCGAGACTAGCTGGATGCGTACCCACCAGCTGAGGAATTTCTTACCAAACCTATGCATCCGCTATTCACCGCAGACCAAGCCGGGCAACGGCAGTTCCTATCTATCAGCTCCACTGACGTCACCGCCGGGCCTGGTTGCGGCACTCTTCATGTTTCTGAGTGCCGTTCTCCTTTGGTATATCATGAAAATGAGGCGCGAAACTGCAGAGATGGTGACCAAAGTGCGTGGCGTCTCGCGCACCTCTATTGCCCCCTCTCATCCCCCAGCCCCCCCCCCCCCCCCCCCCCCCCCCGGCCCTTCGCTAAACCGAGTATCTATTTGATCCCCTATTGCACGCCCTTGTTGTCTGTGGCAGGCCAAGGACGAGATGGGGCCAGAGTCTGTTCTCAAGCAGACACTGGAATTCCTGGAGCAGTGCACGGGGGCGACGGCAACCACGGAATCCGGCCAGGAAGAGGCCAGAAGGCTGCACAGCCTGCTTGTGTCCAGCTACCGGCTGTTTGCAGCAGGCAAAATCGATCATGAGTGGGACGGCATGAGTGAGGGCATGAAGAGCTTTGTGAACATGAACATGCGGCAGAGCTCGCGTGCAATGCCGCAAGCCGCGGGATCCGCAGACCCTGGCTCTACCTCCGCATCAGACGCAAGCATTCACACTCTCATAGGCAGAAGGGACACGATCAATTTCGCGCTCCAAAATTCCCCCACAGAGTCGATCGTTGACATGATCAACGTGCCACGGCGCGCTTCGTGCGACATTGGCAGCAACTTCTTCATGGACTTCATCACCCCACGCTCGCCGCTGCGTGCCTGCGCCTCGCCGCTGTGTGGGGTGGTCAAGCAGGCGGTGACGTCGCTTGGCCTGCTCAAGAGTGAAACGGCCCTGGATCGCCTGCTTCGCTACACCACCATAGTTGAGGACGGCTACTCGGATACCGGATGTGAGGCCCCTGCTCTTCGCGCAGCTGCGTCACTCGGGCTGGGGCCATGCGCGTTTCACTGGCGGGGCGCCGCAGCCGCCGAATTGCTGTGCCTTGGGCATGTTTTCAACAGCTCGTGACTGACGCCGGCTGATGTGTGCGTAGACCACTGCAAGATGCATGCGGCCGATGTCACCAATCGGCTCCTGACCATCATACATCACAGCTGCATGGACAACCTCAGCGACGCCTCCAGCGGCGGCACCATTGCCAAAACAGCAATAGTAGGCATGGTTGCAGCCATGGTACACGACTATGGTAACGCCCTGGCACAATGACTGAACACCCTGCCGTCCTTCAGCAACCCTGTTGCTGCTGCATCAGGATAGCCCAGCATCCCCGTTTCGGAAGCTTGACCATGTGCTGACAGTTTCCATTATCCTCGTCGCTTGCAGGCCACCCGCAGCAGAGCAACCCCTTCCTAATCCGCCAGGTTTGCGCCTGACAGAGCCGCCCTGCGCTCCCTCTGCGCTGTCCGGCGGGGTGTGCTCCGACCGCTCTGGCGTGTGCTCGGCCAGCTTAACTCGTGCCTTGCATGCAGGACCACATCATGGCTGTCGAGTTCAACAACCAGTCAGTGGCGGAGAACTTCGCTGTGCGAACTGGGATTCGCTTGATGATGACCCCGGAGTACGACTTCTTGCAGCTGGCTCACAAGTCGGTCAAGAGAGGCGCTGAGTTGCAGCAGTGGTTCCGTGACACGCTGATCCAGCTGGTGCTGGCGACGGACATGAGCCGCCACTTCCAGCTGGTGGAGGAGTTCAACGCGCAGTTGGTGCAGAACAAAGAGGTGATGAAGCTGGAGCCAAATGAGCGGTGGAAGGGGATGACAGAGTCGCAGCGCATGCTGTCGCTTAAAATGGCGCTGAAGGTGTGGGCACCCACCCACACCCCACACACCTCGCTGCAATATCTCCTGGGGAGACACTGGCAGTGAGCTTGACACCTCGCCCCGCTGTGCAGGTGGCGGACATCGGCCACTGCGCCCTGCCGCCAAAGCTGCACAAACTGTGGGTGACACGCCTGCAGGAGGAGTTCTTTGCCCAGGTGTGTGCGGCGATACCAGTTGAGACGCGGCGGTACCACGTGCGTGATTGGCATGAAGTGAGGCATGCGACTCGCTCAGTGATGTTTGCCCTTTCTGGATCCTGGCGCGCAGGGCGACCAAGAGCGACTTTTTGGAGTGCCAATCTCCCCATTGATGGATAGGGAGAAGCCTGGGTGAGCCCGTCCCCCTCCCTTTTCCTCCTCCTCCTTCAACCTATAGATTGCGCTGCCTGGCGCCGGCAGTGGTGACGTAATCATCACCATGTAAGCGTGCATGCATGGTGGCACACCCTTAGGGAGGCGTCGTTCAGTTTGTGTGCCTGCAGTCGCATCGCCGCGGCTTAGCATGCCAACAAGCGCCACCACATACTGACATCAATGTCCTTTTCCTCTGCTCCGATGCGCGCCCCACTTGCCATATTCCTCTCCGCAGGCCGCTGGACCCCACCAACCAGGTGCGCCGCGTTCCCCTGCCATCGCATCCCTGGGGCGTGCATTCAATGTAACGCACGCACCCAACACCAGCAGCAAGTGGCGTGTACGTAGCCGGCGTAGCGGCATTAGGGCAGTGCCGGCAATGGAGGCGGCATGGAGGCGGCCGCAGGTGGTGGCGACTCTGATTCTCGCCAACCCTGCGTCGCATGCTTGCAGATCGGCTTCTTCAAGGTCATCGTGCACCCCCTCATCTCGGCATGGGTGCAGGTCTTCCCGCAGTGCAAGCCGCTTCTGGACATGGTAAGTGGGGCTGACTGGGGGCGTATCATGTGCAGCATGCCACGGCCAACGGCATGCCTGGGCACAGCAGCTCCGGAAGGATGCTTGACGGCACACGCAAGATCACGGGCATGCACAGTGCTGCTGTGCGCACGTGTGACGATGCGACCTGACGTTGCGTGCAGGTGAAAGAAAACATGGATGTCTGGTCTGGAAAGCCCGTTGCGGCCGAAAAGCGCGACCCGCTGGCCTCTCGTCTGCTAACCCGCCGGCTCACTGCCAAGTCCATGCGTAGCACGGACTCGGCGGAGGGAACCACTGACAGAGCACTTTTTATGAGACGCTATTCAGACAGCGCCGACTCGAGGTCCAGTAGCATAGCATAGCTGACATACCTGCCCCCCCCCCCCCCCCCCCCCCCCAGCGGCAATCATTGAATGGCAGAGGCTGAGGTTAGGGATTGCCGGGGAACGATTTGGCTCAGATGGCACGGACATGTGTGTCACAACCAAGCCATGGCTGGCATAGCCATCTTAGTGCACAGCCAAAAAAGTTTCTCAGTCTGAGAATCACGCTATGTATGATATGTTGTTGTAATCCACAGGCTATCAATTCTGCGGCGGCTGAATGCCCAGGGCATGTATCTGCTGTACCCTGCCCGCCTTAATGCGAATTACCAGATGGCGCGGACGACTGGGCAATAATGCCGAAGCATGCGGAGCAGACAGGGGCAGCTGTGGCCGAGTTTTTGCGAGCGCTCAATGAATGCCGTGTACCAAGTGGGTGCATGAGCAGCTGTGATGGGTTAAGCGGGTCACAGTGGACGACTCTGGCACTCGCATCTACCTGTGCGGCATGACCTCACAGGAGGCGGTGAGTGTCCGCAAGCCGCACGGGGTTGATAGACCGCGATGATTCAGGTGTCGTCATCAGCGCCGTCGCTTGGATCAGGCTTCAAAAGCTCTGGCAACTGGTCAGCCTGCGGTTGTTCTTTTATGCTCGTACACTGGCCCCAAAGAGTGTCGAGGCATGCATACACGACTATCTTGACAGAGCGGCGGCTCAGGTGTCCGACGCTGCATCGATATCTACAATCTTCCGGCACGGCTCATCCACCGCCATCTGCGCTTGCTGGATGTGTTGAGCATCCATGTCAAACTCGCCGGACTCCAGCGCGACCAGACTTCTGCCCAATGCCAGCTGTGTCCCGGCTGACGCAGCATGTCCATCCATGCAGGCGTGGCTTCCATACGGGGTGGCTGGTCCAGTGGTGTCCACAGACACCGGTATCTCCACCATTTCCTGGGCGCAAACATCCTCATGCCCGGCGGCGGCGGCAGCGGCGTGATCATTCGCTGGGATTTTCGTCCCCATGTCCACCACAAACTCCGGCTCGCTGCTGTACGCCGCGAAGCGGGCGTTCGTGCGGCGGCGCTTGCAGCAAAACACAGCAAGGGCTACAGCCACCACGACCAGGAGGAAGCATGCCAGAACAATGATGACGACTACCCAGGTGCTCCACCCAGCCGGCCCGGTCACAGCATCCACGCCACGGCCCGGGGCTAGGGAGCCGCCCATTTCGGTGACTGGTGTGTCGTGGTCATTCATGCCCTCGGAGCCAGTCTCGGGGTTGGGTGTTTCGCCGTCGAGCACGCGGCCCTCGCCGCTGGGAGTTGCGCACGAGTACAACAGAATGCCTGGTACCCGAGAGCTCAAGCGGTGAGCGATGCCGGCCATCTCGGTGGCGTCGACGCAGAGGAACGCGTTGCCGCCGAGGTTCACGTGACCGCGCAGCTGCCCCGAAAGCGGGTCGACGGCTGCTGACAGAATAGCCGCCGTTGGAAACGACCCATTCAGGCTGTTGTTTGAGACATCAAGCGACATGAGCGCCGCGTCGCCCCCGCTGGGCTCGCCTCCCCTGTTGCCAGGCACGCTGTGGTGGGCGAATAGCGGGAGCTTGGCGAGACCAGATGCGGGCAAGCCACCGGTCACCTCATTGCCGCTGAGGTCGAGGACCTGTAGAGCGGCATACGGTGGCAGATGGTCGAAGAAATCTGCCAAGGTTCCGGCGACGCCCGTCCGGGTCAAGTTCAGGAGGCGCAGGGCAGGGAGACGCCCAAAGCTGGAGGGGAACGTGCCAGACAGGGGGTTCGCGCTCAGGTCAATGCTGGTCAGCTCCCCTGCTGCAGCCACCCATGCTGTATCTGGGATTGTGCCATACAGCGCATTGCGCGACAGGTTGAGCCGGCGCAGCTGGGGAAGGTCTGACAGCAGGGTTGCTGGCAGGGGGCCGGTTAGCGCATTGCCCGACAGATCGAGCGCCCGCAGGCTGGAGGGAGCGCGGCGGCCTGCGGAGTCAGCGGCCTGGAGCCGCAGGTCGCCGGTGAAGCCATTGCCACTGAGGTCCACCACCTGCAGCTGCGCCGGAAGCTGGGGCACAGGTCCGGTGAACCCTGCCCCCGCCGCCCGGAAGGCGGTAAGCTTCCTCAATGGCGCCAGGGGAGGCAGCCGGCCGCCAACACCGCCCCCATCCTTTTGGGAGCCGATGTTGAGCGACACGAGCTTGCTGTTGGCCCTGAAAGAGGGCGGCAACCCGCCGCCGACAAGAGAGTTGTTGCTGAGATTGAGGATCTCCAGCTGGGGCAGGCTGAGCAGGCAGGCGGGCAGCCCGGGCCCAGTGGAGGCCGGCTCGATGCCGTTGCTGGACACATCCAGAATCTTCAGCGAGGCCAGCTGCCTGTCATTGTTGGGGCAGACAAGCTTCCCGGAGAGCTGATTGGCACTCATCTTCAGTGCTTCCAGGTGAGGGAGGCGGGTCGCCAGGGACATGAGGTCCGCAAAGGTGCCAGACAGCATGTTCCTGCTTAAGTCGATGCGCCTAAGCTCCGTCATTGCCGAGAGCGCCTGGACAGGGAGAGCGCACCGCAAGCCGGATGAAGGGAGCGAGAGCGCTTTCACACGGCCCTCTGCATCGCAGATCTGTCCATTCAGGTGGCAAAAGTTTTCGTGGCCACCGGTCGAGGCTGCCCTCAGGACTCGACAGGCCGACCCGGGTGCTTGCTCGTGCGGTGCCGTGCTGCAGCATTGACCATGTATCGACTGCAGGGCCAGGCGATCTTGAGGCGCCACGACTCGGCTTCGGTATGTCTCCTCCAATGTGAGTGCATAGGTTGTTTCATCCGTAAAGGCACGAACCTGGACACAGCGCGGGGCAAGGCAACGTAGCAAAGGATTCAAATCAGCTCTGGAGTGCGTCTTTGCCATCAGCGACTAGACTCTCCCAGAATGTGATTCACAGTTTGCGGCCTTTTACAAATTATTCTGTGAGTAACGACTACCATTGTAATGAAGTAATACACTAAGTAGGTAGTTCCACAGATAATCCTCGCTTCTCGGCCTGCACCTGTCATTAAGAGATAGGGCCTGATCTATACCAACCTTGCAGCATAATTCCGTGTGCGACTTTGAAACATGTCGGATATGCAGCGTCAGCTGCGAGCGCTCGCAATATCCCATTGGGACACGATGGCAAGCTCGGATCGGGATCGCACGACTCAATGCATGGGACTGCTTTTCAGATGATTGAAAGTTGTCTGGATTGATCGAGCCGGGGTTGCTATACCTCCGCTCTATATATGCCAGCCTGTGCGCCTTCAAGCTCCTGTCGACTGAGAAATACCGTGTCGGCGCCTGCATAGTTCTGGCTTTGCTCGGAAATGGAAGGATTCAGCTGATAGCGCATGTCCTTGTCCATCACTGGGCCATACACGTGGAGGTCTGCGTCTCCGGACAGTACGTCCACAATGACGGTGTAGTCCAAGGATTGAACTATGCTCCAGGAATGAATCGGGAAGAATGCCGACAGCAGATCCGCAAGGGCGCCGCCATTGTAGAAGCCTGCCGACATTCCGATTATTGTCATGTGTGACTTCGGTCCAGACTCATTATCACAGTGACGACAAGTACTATAGGAATAGGGAAAGGCGGGTAGCTCAATATTGACACTACGCTGCCGAAAACTGATGGTGCACTGCGACTCATTCACTTTTCGGTCTAGAGAAGGTGCGGCGAGGTTAAATCGAGCAGGAGACCGTACCTCTGAGCATGCACCTTTATACCCGCCCTCCACCCTCGCTCGAGCTGAATGTCGTATATCCTACCCATATGCTCGCACGTCCGTATCTAGGCCTCACCAGCGGGCGTCTTCTTCATCAATAACAAGCCACAAATTGCGCTGAGCAGATTATCGATTTCTTGCCGGTTGTTCTATCATCCACAACTAGCGTCTGGAACATATTGTACTTCTTCCGCCTATCCGGTCGTGCATGTCGAGTTTCTTGCATCGGTCGCCCAACGTACGGGTTCGCGACGCCCTATGCGACGCCGTCGGCGGGGTTCCTGGGCGACAGCGCGTCTCGCACCTGTGGTGTCGAACTGCCAGAGGTGCTTGTCCCCCTCACTCATGTCTGTGCTCCACGCATAGGTCCCCGGAGGAAACACCTCGCCATAGGTTGGGTGTTTCATGAGGGCTATCTCCGCGTCCGCGGCCCATACAAGCACGAGGGCCAACAAGCCGATACCGACGGGCGGCGCGATGAACCCAGGGTGCGGTCCGCGCGTGCGCGACGACGACGGCATTATTGCGCACGGCTGGCGTCAAGTGGCTCGATGACAAGCATACACGGTCGTCCGGCGGCCGGCTGCTGCTACCTACCCACAAGACACCAAGGCAGAGTTAATTTTCGTCTGCGTCTGTGTGTGTTTTTTGCTTTGTCGCGCACCTCCCCGCCTACTATATAGTCGCTACATTAGCACTGGACTGGCGGACACGATCGTCGGCTCATGCGGCATCGAGGCTTGCAAACAACCCGCGGCATATAAGGTTAATATGCGCTTCGTCCCCCGGTGCCGGAGCCGCGTCTCAAGTGTCAATTTATATCGCGCGGTCATCATCAGATATTTTAAAAATATATGCTCCTGGATTGTGGCGACTACTACTAAGGAATAAGTATTAAGGATTACCGCGTACGCGGGCACGGTCCGTCATCGTCAGTGTCCAGTCTCAGCAGCAAGCAGCGCAAGCACGCGGCCAGCAGTGTGCTCGCTCGCGGCCCGCTCGCCCGCGCGTGTCAGCACGCGCGAACGCGCCCCGTAGCGCAGTACAGCAGGGTACAGGTATATCATCAATTAATATGATTACATGAGCTAGACGCAACATTCAAGAAATCCACACAGAAATCCAGAAGGAAATCCAGAAGGAAATCCAGCTACGGGCCAACAGAGGCGGGAACGGCCATGGTAGCCTCCGACCAGGCATCGCCACCAGCCAGCCGCCGCTCCACACAGTAGGGACGCTCTCCCCAGCACACAATCCCGGGCCACTCCAATAGCGGCACTAGGCCGAATGTAATGTGAAGGCGCCGACAGGAAAGGAGCTTCGAAGTTGAGGTCTCGCAGCAAGGAGCGGAAGTGGGGGGGTCCAACCCAGAACGGGGCGCCACGGGCGTGCAACAGACGCAGGCCACCCAACGCCAGATGCGCCGCCAGCTCGGTCGCGTCCCCTTCCGCCGAACGTAGAACGCCTTCCCCAGCACAACATCCCGGGCCACTCCAATAGCGGCACTAGGCCGAATGTAATGTGGAGGCGCCGACAGGACAGGAAGGGGGAAAGTGCTCAACGAGTAGGGAATGCAGAGCCGACCGGGCCAGCAACGACGTAAGACGCCGGTGTCCAGCGCGCTTTGTTCCGCCCAGCGCCATATCCGCCGCCAGCTCGGTCGCGTGCCCTTCCGCCGAACGTAGAACTCCCTTCCCAGCACAACATCCCGGGCCACTCCAATAGCAGCACTAGGCCGAATGTAATGTGGAGGCGCCGACAGGACAGGAAGGGAGAGGGTGCTCAAAGAACAGCGACCATGGACTTGACCGGACCAGCAACGACGTAAGACGCCGGTGTCCAGCGCGCGTTGTTCCGCCCAGCGCCAGATCCGCCGCCAGCTCGGTCGCGTCCCCTTCCGCCGAACGTAGAACTCCCTTCCCAGCACAACATCCCGGGCCACTCCAATAGCGGCACTAGGCCGAATGTAATGTGGAGGCGCCGACAGGACAGGAAGGGAGAGGGTGCTCAAAGAACAGCGAACAGGGACTTGACCGGACCAGCAACGACGTAAGACGCCGGTGTCCAGCTCACAGTGCTCCTCCGCGGCAGTGGCAGCACGGGCGGGGCCAAGGCAACCAAGGCGCCACCCGTGCACGATCCCCGCCCCCATCCCCAGCCGGGGGTGGAGGCGGAGGAAGGGCCCGCGATTCCGAGGGCCGAGGACGGTCGTCGGGCCCGCCCAGGAGGCGGTGGGTGGGTGGGATACTAATATCATCAATTCAGTGTTGGAAATTCTATCACTGACCTTAAATTACTCTTCCAGAATTCTTCGGCAATTTGCTTGCTGACTATAACAGAGCGTCGCCTACCCAGGCAGGGCTTTCCCTACCTGGATCGCTGCCTAAACGGCAGTCATTGAGGGTTTCACTGGTGCTAGTCTTGTCCCGGGGGCGGGGAAAAAACAATCATCAATTCATCATTGCACTATCCTCGTACCTTGTGCCAGTACTATATAGCGTTCAAACACGGACTACCCTTATCGCCAGAATCCTAAGGCCTGGAAGATTTTATCCGTTGTCTTCGGTGCCCCCCCCCCCTTTTTGGGGGCCCCCCCCTTTGGAAATACTTCCTTCCTCTGCAGTACTGCTAAAGTACTGCCATGAAACAAATAACAAGGAAACATCGTGTTTGTGCCTTGTAAGCATGCAGGAACAGCCAGGGCAACTAAAAACATGTTATAGATGAACTTCTATAGGTATTGGGCACCCCCACATTCAGGTGAAAAAGGGGGGACTGTGACAGTACTTTGTGCAGTACTGTAGACAAGGCTGGGGCAGCAAATAGGCCGTTAATATAGATGCAGGAGGATGCATAGAAGACCACGGCATATAGATGAATATCATGGCACATAGATGAATGTAATAAATGACAGTGTTGTTTACATTGTCAACCACAGACCCGCCCGACTGTATGAGACAGCATAGACGGGGGTGTCCAGCATCCGGTGGCTAAGCGAGCGCATGTCGGTTGGGAAATCGCGGTTGATGGCCAGCGCTTTCAGCGCCTCGATGGTCTCCACATGCGACGCCGTCTTGGCCGACCGTACCGGCTCCTCCATCAGTTTTGACTTAAGGTCATAGTCGCGCTGCTTGCCGAGCCGCTCCTCATACCGAAATAGCGAGAGCTCCAGGCCTTTAGCAACGCGATGATGCTCGGCTAGTTGCCCTTATGGACCCAATTGCCGTTGCGGACATCGTGGTATTGAGGTACTCCAACGAGCTTCGGAAAGTTCGGCCGGTCTGCCTTATGTCCGAGTTTCTTCTTCCCAAAGAACTGCGCGAAACGTTTGTCCGGCGGGGCTGGCCCTTTGCAGAGATGCTCTCATACCCCAGATACAACGCCAGTCTTGGAACGAGAGCTGAGAGGGAACAAGGCGCGATGGAGGGCGAAGACGAAGTCGAAGCCGACCGGTTTAGCCATGTCCGTCGACCAACCGACGCCCTCTAACTCTTGCCAGTCTATCAGGGAGTTGTATTGCTGGTTTTTGGCAAACAACGGGGCGCCGCTAGGCACTTTGCGAGTAGGGAGGCGGTGATGACTCTCATGGCTCGGCGCGGCACTAGCCATCATCATCGTCGGGAACGGGTTGTGCGGTGCTTGCCGAGACCTTAATCGTAACCGGGTAGCGGGGCGCTGGCAATCGACCCTAATCGTAACCGCTCTCGTCTCAAAGCAAGGAACGTCATGGTGTCTGTGACTGCCTCTAGCAGGAATGCAGTGCAGTCTCGCGAAAGCCCACGGTCGTGCCGGGTGCCGGCCATGCACACCATCTTGATATCGGTGTCAGCAAGCAGGGGGTGGTAGTCGGGGGCGTGGGCCTCGATTGCCTCATTCAGCTGGTCCGTAGAGTTCTTGTCGCCCCATCATCCACTCCTGAGCGCCTAGCTTTATCCATACGTTCCGCACCGCGGTCATGCCGTCAACGGAAATGCTAACGCACGCCGCCAGTGACGCCAGGAGGTACATAGTGGTGCTGCTTGGTGTGAGCGGCGGGTGCTGGTGGTGGTGGGATAGGGTGGAGGGATATCGGATATATGGAAGGCAATGAATGGGCAGATGAGATGATGGTGGCTGTCCTAAGTAGCTCCCCGGCCAGGCCCGGCGCAAGGCTCGCGGGCGATAAGGCAGCCCGAAAGGTACCGGTAAAACCCGTTTGAAACCCGAAACAGATTGTACGGGTCGCACTAGGACAGTTGACTAGTTCTTGAAACCCTATAAACAGAGCTTAGAGGATGCATTGCGGCGGTTTGTCTCCCCATCCGCCGCTACTGTACTGTGCCGGTTTCGAGTCAGCTGCGCCGCCGGCGCTGTCGCCTACGACATCGGGGGCATCGACGAGTACTGTTCAAAGTACTATTAGACTATAAGTTTTTTTTTTCGGAAAAGGAAGATTCCCCCCCCCCCCCCTTTTTCCGAGCAAAATCGCCACCAAAGACAACGGATAGAATCTTCCAGGCCTAATGCACATGTGGTGTTGCATTAGTGCAAATAATGGAAATTAGTGCATTTACCCAAGGAGGCACGATTTGCCAAAGAATGTCAGTTCGCTTACATTGGAGGCTAAGACGAGAACCACATGCTTGGCCTGGGTGTCTCCTAGCGCAGAAAGATGGCTGAGGGTGGGTGGGTGCGCGAGCCGGTTGAGGCGAGCGCAAAGCAGAGAGTGCCGGTGCCCGAGGGTGGGTCCCTCAGGTCGTGGTGCTGGTGCGGGCCGGCAGGCCCCAGTCCGTGCGCCGACCGCGGGGATCGTGCGCAGTACAACATTGCTAAGTACTGTATAAACCTCTAGATGACTACATCTGACCATTTACCCAAGGAGGCACGATTTGCCAGAGAAGAAAGCCAAAGGCTTGCACATGTAGCGAAGTGTAGCGGCCGGACGGGGACGAGCTAGTAGCAGAACCGCAGCATAGCAGCTCGCCGCCGAGGCCGCGCGCGCCTTTGCGCAAGCTGTGCGATGCCCACATGACACTGGGGGGCGGCTGGGCGCCCGCCGCCAGGCAGGCGTCCCGCAGCCAGTCAGTGGGAGTGGCTGAAAAGGACCAAGCGGCGGAAGGCTCCAGCGGGGAGACGCTCCAAAACTTGGTCGGCAGGCCGGCGCCGGAGAGAGGGCGGCAAGAAGGTGGGGCTCGGCCGCCATCGACACCGTCCAGGGCGCTCCAGAGCCCGGGCGCGGGCGCCGTGCGCGGGACGGGCGGCCCAGGTACTGTACACTGTACTGCAGTGACGGCCGTACCGCCAAGGATTGGCCGCAGGCCTTAGCATAACAACCAAGATACAGGTACTTGTCGTACGCTGTCAGACCCTGCTGCTCCGCGAGGCCGCGGGCGGCGGTGTCGTCGGTCAGAATCCACAAGCGAGGCTCGTCGCCGTCGCGTGGGGGTGGCTCCAGACCGGAAGGGGGGACTTGACCGAAGTAGGCGAAGTCGACGTACTCGAGCTCGGTGTCGAGTGCGTCCAGCTCAGCAGGAAGGGGCTCTTGCGCTCCTTGCTCACCACCCTCGGGCGCAGGCGCGCCCGCGGGAATGGCTGGCTGGGTGCCTTTGGGAGGAGGCGATTGCACGGGAGGGGCCAGTCGAGCGAGTAAGGCGGCCGTAGGCGCCTCGAACTGCTCGGCCAGCCGCTTCTCCAGGGCTATTGCTTGGGCCGTCAGGCGTTTTTCCAATTCGGTGTCGCCGGTCAGAATCCACAAGCGAGGCTCGTCGCCGTCGCGTGGGGGTGGCTCCAGACCGGAAGGGGGGACTTGGCCGAAGTAGGCGAAGTCGACGTACTCGAGCTCGGTGTCGAGTGCGTCCAGCTCAGCAAGAAGGGGCTCTTGCGCTCCTTGCTCACCACCCTCGGGCGCAGGCGCGCCCGCGGGAATGGCTGGCTGGGTGCCTTTGGGAGGAGGCGATTGCACGGGAGGGGCCAGTCGAGCGAGTAAGGCGGCAGTAGCCGCCTCGAACTGCTCGGCCAGCCGCTTCTCCAGGGCTATTGCTTGGGCCGTCAGGCGTTTTTCCAATTCCGCGATGGATGCCGCTGTGGCGCCGCCCGGGGCGTCGTCAACTAGGGCGTCTTCCGTTACATGGCGAGGGGGCATCCTGCTGTCGCGGGGTGGGGAAGGTGTAGCGTCTCGGGAGGCTGAGGCTCGGGTCCGAGTCGGCATAGAGTAAGCTGACACTCTGCTCGACTGCTAGAGTCGAGACTGCTTGCGCGAGCCGGTTGAGGAGAGCCGGTTGAGGCGAGCGCAAAGCAGAGAGTGCCGGTGCCCGAGGGTGGATCCCTCAGGTCGTGGTGTTGGTGCGGGCTGGCAGGCCCCAGTCCGTGCGCCGACCGCGGGGATCGTGCGCAATACAACATTGCTAAGTACTGTAAACCTCTAGATGACTACATCTGACCATATAAGTTAATGAGTTTGCATAAAAGTTTGTTTTTCGCCCCCGGGACAGGACTGGCACCAGTGAAACCCTTGCAGCGTCTCTACGACGGCCATTTGGGCAGCAATCGACGGCTGGATTTCTGTGTGGATTTCTTGAATGTTGCGTCTAGCTCATGTAATCATTTGGGCAGCAATCCAGTTACGGAAAGCCCTGGGTAGGCGACGCTCCGTTATAGTCATCAAGGAAATTGCCGAAGCATTGCATAAAAGTTGTGAAATCCCTTATGTAATAATAAGAATTTATTGCATAAAAGTTAATGTGCATATAAACGTATGGAGATACCGGTACTTGTACATCATCAGTTGCTCGATGACGACAGTACCTATAGCGCGGATGATGAGACGACAACGTGGCAGCATATCGGGTACCGTACTTGCCGCAGAGGGAAATAGAAACGGTATGACACCGTTATTTAATATGAATGTGATCTAATCTCGCCCTCAACATCACGGTCTCCACAACACCTCGGAGGATCGATTTCCCGGCTCTGTCATTTCAGGGCAATATCGTCCAGGCCCGTCAAGGCGTGTCACGGGTTTATCCGGTTGATGCATTTGCGACTTGCCCTTTCGGGGTTCGAATGGGGCAACGGTCTAATGGCTATGCCAGACCTAGGTAGTTGGCGCACGAGGGCATGTGCTGAGGCGGATTCGGCCGATTACCCGCGACCAACTTTTCTTTTTACCTCCGGTGACCACGGTCGCCGTCCGGGACGGCTCATACCGGTCAGCAGCCGCTTTGCGCCGAAGTTAGTACGCCCTCTAGATTTTGCCAGGACCGGCTCCAAAGTCTAACCACCCAACAGTAGCATTCCCAAGGAACCCTGAGCGACTTTAGGTGCCATCACAACTTATCTCAGGGTCGTTTTGAACTGCCGGGATATTTAATATTACCGTGAGCACCTGCCGTTAATTTTTTATTACATAAGGGCTTTCACAAAAGCGCACTGCAAACATAACTAACAGCAACTATGAAAGGTTGCCAGCAAAAGAGAGACATAAGCCTGAAACCAAGGTCGAGCAGGAGGACAGGGAGCCAAGAACCAAGAAGGAGACAAGGGAACCACGAAGTCACTTAGCTGCCAGAAACCAAAGGGACCCCCGCCCCGGGGTAGGCTATCAGCCGCGGCGAGGACGCTTGCAGCCGATGACGCGGGTCCTAGCAACACATGCCGACGAGCGACGCGACGCAGGCTCAGGAGCACCATCACGTGCCGCACGCGCGACCGCGACCCCGCCAAGAACGTTGTCTACATGTGCCATGTTGATGAGCAAGGAGAAACGGCGGCACCACGCAGACAAGAGCTGGCCGATTTTTTGGCCGTTTATCTTTCAAATGGCTGTAAGGAATTACTTTCTACATCAGTGCTCTTTTGTATATATTGCAATATGACATACAAGCAGACCCAACTCTACTGGTACACGAGCACATATTGATGCAATCCCGTAAATGACCCGCAGCATAATAAGCGACGACCAAACCTTCGCATACCAAGACTCCCGATCGAAGGTGTGCGTCACTGAATAGTGTTGAAGCGTTGCTACAGGATTGCAAGTACCTGACTCACGCTAAACCGTTTTGTACTCTCAGACTGAGCGGCCATGACGACAGCATGTGTTCTCGTAAATTGCAGCCTTTTTGCAAGTGCCCTGCTTGAGCTTACGCAGATATCGTACAGCACCGGGCGGGCAGCTCCATCGTATGCTGATTGCACACAGGGTGTCGATTCGATGCGGAGGTGCGCTGTGATACACCGCAAGGAGGAGCTTACAACATCGCGAGTGCCACTAATGGCAATGCGCGGATTGCGAGAGCGCATGTTGAATTCCTTTCACTGGCGTTTTCCGTGCGGGGTGCATGGTTGCTTTGGCAGTTTTGCGGACCGACAATAGAGCGAAACTACTGCTACTGGAGATGCCTCCTTCACTCACTCGCAGACATGGCTTCACATGACAACAATGGCCATGTGAGAATTATTTCTAAACCCATTTCCCATCTCCTGGAGAGGGCGACGGGCAACTCTATTGCCCCGGCGTATTCATCACCCGCAACTGCGCCCGTACCCTGCCAACATGCTGTGGCTACTTCGCTAGCTGCAGGAAAGGCGCAGGCTGCCCTCCGTGGGTAACGGCAGGCTGTCCTCCCAGCCCTCATCCGCCTCCCACCCGCCAAGCATATCTAGGTCCCAGTCCTCCTCCCGGCCCCTCCTCCTGCCCCCATGCCGCTGCGGGGCAGGCGCTGGCAGGGCCGACACCCCCTGACTCGGCGGACCGTTCCGCCGGGCGCTCTTGGTGCGGTACGCGTAGCTGCGGAGGTGCTTGGTGGGGATGTACGTGCGCGCTTGCTGGCCATCACCAGGCGGTGCCCGTTGCTCGCCGGGCAGTTCCGCTGCTGCAGGTGCCTCCATCGGCATCTGGAGGCTGGCGCCATATGTGGAGGAGATGTTGGGTAGGCGACCAGCCTCCACGCGCACGCCCGATGCCCGCCTGTCCACCGGGCGGTCGCTCCGCCCCCCGCCGGACGGCGCGTCACCCTCTGCCAACGAGCTGTTGGGGCGGCTCACACCGTGAGACCAGTGCCCGTTGACGGCGCCCCCGAGCTCCGGCTGGCTCCGCGACACTTGCTGCAGGCAGTGGGCACGCACACAAGTCAGCCAGCCGGCCCAGCACCACTTCATTACTCATGGCGGTCCCCTGAACTCACCTCTTACGTGCAATTGTCCTCACTCCTCACCCTAAGCCGCGCTGGACCCTACGGACGCCGATGCGATGATGAGTTTAACGCGAATAAGAGCCCGCACTACCTGTCCGAGGCTGAATATAGACAAGCCTGTAGCGGAACCAGCGGTTGTATGCAAGCCTAATTCGAGGGGAATGTTACGAGTTTGTATAGCCGTGCGCGACGGTGATTCCAGCTGCGTCGGCACCCGTACTTGGCGTGCCACCTCCGGGCGAGAGGGCCTGCAATGCCGCGGATCCCATCAACGAAATGAGGCGCAGAGCTTGGCATATCATGATGCGATGCAAGATCGCCAGGCAAATCAAGGCACGGCGCCGTCATGATGGCTCCTTGCGCAGAATCCACAAAGCCTCCCCCCCCCCCCCCCCCCCTTCACCCGTTCAGGCAGCCGGGCAATCGGAGGGTGCGCGGCATCGCACCAGATACCGCTGCCGGCTCGCCCCCCTCACACTGTACAGCCCCTGCAGCAGAAGGTTGGTGCCGCTCATCCTGCTTGCCCCTACTCGTAGCACATGCCAGCTGAATGGTCAGCATCAGCGCCAGCGGCATAGCCGGGCCGCATGAGGTATGTGGAGTGGGTAGGTGAGCCGCTGTCTGATTGTGTAGCGGCCAGGCAGTGCAAATGCGGGCATCCCGGGACCATCAGCGCGGAGTCAGTTGGGCTGGGTAGAAGGTACGCGATGTCCTCCCATTAAATAAGGTTTACGTACCTCTGCTATGCGGTACATGCTGGCTTGATTCATGCCCCAGGCGGTGCGGTTCGCCAGCAAAGCTGTCAGATGCCATCCGGGCACCAGTGGACCGGCAGCCTGCCTGGCTCTGTGGCCCCTGCAGCTCGCCGGTCGTCCCCCGCGCGCTCAGAAGCGGCTCGCTGGACTGCGTCTCAAGGGGCTGCGGGGCGCGGGTAGCGGCGCACGTCAGACGCTGATGGGGCAAGAGAGTCAGGCAGCTCTTGTTCCAAGGTCCCCCGGATAATGCGCGCAGACCGCACAGCAAGCGCCCGATAACAAAGCAGCCCCACGCAAGATATGTTTGCCTGTCTCTGTAGAGTGCGAAGCTGTTGCGAGATTGCTACTCGCGTACCCATTCACCCGACGCATGTGACCAGGCAAAAACTACCGAGTGGCCACTACGAGTCCGCTCTCACTTTACTTGCGCATTTCCACAGGAATCCCGCAGCAACTACTGTTGGGTCTAGCTCCGAGTGCCTCTCACGTGCCCTCACCAGGTGGAACAGCATCGCGTGGTGGGGTCTAGGGTGGTGAAGACAGGGGGAGTGGTGTTGGGGGGTAAGGAGGGTAGAGCGGCGCAAGGCCACACCTCTCTCCCCGCCCCCGAGCCTTCGTCCAGCAACTGCCAGCACAGCTGCTCCTTGTCCTTAGACTCGGCGCCGCTGTCCATCAGCTGCTGCCGCAGGATGAAACTCTCCTGCGCGGTGCCCTGTCAGTCAGTAACCACACACACATACACACACATACAGGATGACCACACAAAGGAGCAATATGGTGGCGTCAAGAGGAAGAGAGAGAGAGAGAGAGAGTGTGTGTGTGCGTGTGTGTGCGTGTGTGTGTGTGTGTGTGTTTTGGGGGGAGGGGGGGGGGGGGATTGAGGGGCGTATACCTGCTGCGGCCACAACGAGCCTGTGTCCGCCAGGAGCGCTTTAGCCGGCGAGGTGCTGCTAGGCCTGGGCGACAGCGAGCCGGCTGCGCGTGGCAGTAGCGCCAGCGCGGCCTGCGTGCGTCTGCCAGCCGCGACCCCCGTGCGAGCCCCCTGCGTGCTCCCCGCGGTGCCCTGCTCGATGTGGGGCAGGGCTACGTGTCTCCCGCCGCTTCGGTCGCTGTCGGGCCCCTTGTCAGCCTCGGATGCGCGCGGCACCGAGATGGGGCGGGTCACCCTTGCGACGTGCTTCCGGGAGGGTGTTTCCTTCAGCTTTTGCAAAACCTGCAGCACCCACGGCACAGACAGCCTCAGCCGAAGCTCAGATGGGGGCAAGGGAGCACCGCCTGCGAGCCGCCCTCGCCAACACCGCAGGCCTGCTATCATACAGCCGCAGCCCGCTCCACCCTGAAAGCTGTACCGGAATGCCAGATGACACCAGCGCATGCGCAGGTGAGGGAGACACACATTAGCGCAGCCTCCCCGCCTCAATCAATCCCTCGACGCGCCAGTGATACAGTGCTATGGGAGTTTGCATTGGATTCGACGCTAATAGATATAAATCCATTGGGATATAGCAACGCGGAAGTACGGGTCTACTTAATCCTTGTAAGGATTGTAAGGAATGCTTTTAAGTAATCCTTGTAATTGTAGCGATCCTTATAAGTAATCCTTATGTAAAGGATTTCAGACATGTGAAGATTGAACCCCTGAGGGGTACCCTGCCTGGTATTATCATCAGACTGTTTTCGTAAACTAACCAGTCTATTAGAATACAGGTGCGTCAATTACAAAGAGAACAGGAATAGAATAGAAATAGAAAATGTGTTGTGTTAATTTCACTTTTCTTGAAAGAAATCTGACAGATACATCTTAGTCGTATTGCGCATCGATTTCGGAAAGCACTGAGGACATTGTTTGATTGAGCATTGCCCATTTATTCAGAAAAAGCTCACATATGTTGTTTCAAATAGAAAGCAATACTCGTACTGTACAGGAATGCGGACCGATGCGCGATAGGGTTCACCGTAACAACTCGTCCTGGTTGTACCAGTATTCGAGTAATCAGCAGGCGGTTTATTGCAACGCTAGAAGGGTGGCAACACGGCCAGGCACCGCCGTTTAAAATTAATTGCCATGTGTGCGCTAGTAGGAGTAAGGATACCTGATGCCGTAGGACTACCGGTCAGCCAGTGGCAAATCGGCACGAGTACGGCGGTACCAGTACGAGTAGTAATCGATTGATCGCAACATTCATACCCTAACGATGCAGCATCGGCATGCACCACATCACCCAAGAACAAGAGCTGCGAATTGATTTGGGAATACCGTACGATGTGACTGATGGTAGCTGACGTTGACAGTGCGACCATGAAACGTTATTTATATCATGTGTGACCTGAGGCAGCTCCACTTGGAGCTAAAATACAGAGCTACAAATACACACTTCCAGGGTTGCGCTCATGGCTTTGCTCTGCTAGAAAGGGGCAGATTAGTGAGGGCAGGGAAGGGGACGGTGAGGAGATGGGGGTTGCCGATGGCTTAACACCGTGCTGTGATACTTCGGGACATGCTGCATGTCTACCAACATCAGGGCTGCGAGGCAACTCAGCATCAGCTCAGCTCAGCTCAGCTCCTACAACCGCTACACCGACTCCCCCCGTGCTGCCCTTTACCCCCCCCCCCCCCCCCCCCGGCCGGCGCGCTCGCGGTATCCCTATTACATTGGGTATGCCAACCACGTAAATGGGCACTGACAACACCTTCACTGCGGTGCCCATATGACCTGCTGTCGATCTCCCACATTGCAGGATACAAGGTCCCCCCCCCCCCCCCCCCCCCCTCCGAAACTACTGAGGTGCCGGACGCACCGTGCCCTGCCCGCCTGTGTGCACGCAGAAGCTGACACGCGGCATGGTGGACTAAGGCCGCTAAGGGGGGGGGGGGGGGGGGGGGGCATACGAGCTTCTCCAGCACCGAGTGCTTCGCGCGAAGCTTGGAGTATATCGCGTTCTTGGTGATGGACGGGTGCATCGCCACAACGCGCCTCATGAGCATGCCGACCACGCCCAGCGCAAACATGCGCTCCAGCAGCGCCTCCTCCAGCAGCGGCACCTCGGCGCGCTCGTACCTGCACAGATGGAAATGCCGCACGCTCAGACACGGGGTGCCGACGCCATGCTAAGAACACTGCGAGTGAGAAACTGCCGTGCCTGCCAGAGGTCAAATGTGGACAAAACTATGGCAGAACTATAACAAATGTTCGTATAGGTTGAATGCAATCCCATTTTGAGGCACATAGTACGGCTTTGTACAGGCGAGTCGGCACCCGTAGACCAACCGCGCAGCGCTTAATCCCATCAGTCGAGACAAACCACTTAGGCGGAGGCGGGGGGGGGGGGGGGGGTGGTCACCACACGGCTAGCAGTGCGTCCATGGCGAACAGCAGCTCCAGGCCATCATCAAACCTGACACACCGGCATTTCCTGGTCCGTCAGCTCCGCTCCAGACGCATCCTAAAGGGCACTTCCCCCCCCCCCCCCCCCCCCCCCCCCGCCCCCAGGCGATGTCCTCTCAACCCCCCTCCCTTCCCCGCCACCACCACCCACTCTCTGGGGCCATCACACAACGCCTGCTCACCGGCTCATCAGCCCCGGCTTGTCCGCAACGTCCCAGATCTCCACCAGCAGCGACAGTACGTTGCCGTACACGTGTGGCTCTGAGCGTGTTTGCCCGGCGGCAGCAGCGGCCATCCAGTTGAGGAGGAAGGTGGCGAGTGCGGTGATGGTGGCGTTCTGCCCAGCGCCGCCCCAGGAGGGCCTCGCCGTCTCCCTGCTGTCCGCCTGGCAAGGACAGCGCAAGAGGAGGCCGGGAAGGCAAGGGAAGGGGAGGGGGGGAGCAGGGGGCATGTGAGTCACCGCGGCTGCCGCTGACTCCTGTCTCGTCAGGATGGATGGCCGTGTGAACGCGGCGGGCGCCAGCGCTGCGCCGCACCTGCCAGGAAAAGTTGGAGGGGATCTGCGTGGCGCACAGGCGGACGAAGGCCGAGAGCGGCTTTGGCCGCTTCACCTTGCGCCGCTGCTCCTGCTGCGGATGGGCGGCGGCCAGCCGGCGCTCAGTGTGGGACCACAGGATTGTGACGCGGGTCACACCAGCTCTAGGTGAAGCGGTGTCCCCCCCCCCCCCCCCCCCGTCCAGCCCGCTGCGCCCGTTCCTTTGGCAATTAAGCGCGCAGCTCGGATAAAGCATTCGCCAGTGCGGTTTTAACGCACCTCGTGTCGTGCCGCCTTCTTGCCAAAGTCGATAAGGAGCATCGCCTTTGCCATTTCCACGATGCCGGAATGGTGCGCGCTATCTGGGGGAAGGGGGGGGGGGGGGGAGCACAAGAGGAGGGATGGGCAGGGGGATGTCGAGGGGCAGGAAGGGGTGAGGCGCAAGCGCAGGATGTTGAGCGGTGCGGTGCGGTCCAGGCAGCGGGGCGCGCCTCCGTGCACGGCTGCGCACCTTGCAGTACTCGGACGCACTCGTGGAGGACCGCGAACATGTGCAGAGCGCGGACCGTCTGGGGTGCATGCGGCGCGTGAGGCCAAGAGGGGGGGGGGGGGGGGGGGGTAAGTGGGCATGTGGATGATCAGTGCGACAGCGGGGCGCAACGGCAGACGGCAGAGGGCACACAGCAGGGCATGTACGGGTCCCGGAGCGCCTATAATAACCCTTTCTATGAGCCTAAAATCGGGCTTGAATGCGACGTATAAGAACACGCCCTATAGTTCCGTACAAGGTTTGTCTGCGTGTGACCTCTGGCAGGTGGGTTTAGGGTTCTTATTCGCAGTGTTCTAAGCACCGCGCCGGCACCCGTAGGCGCAGATGACTGTGCGCTGGCGGCCCCGAGCTGGCACTGCGAGCGGTGCGAGGGTGTGCTTTGCCGCTGGGAGGCACGGCAGGCTTCATATGGGCTGCACGCCCATCAGCTCGACGCCTGGAGGGATAGACTGCAGGCGGCACTCATGCGCGCACAACAAGGGCGGTGTGTGTAGAAAGAAAAGGGGGGGGGGGGGGGGGGGGGGGCACCTCTGGTCGCTGCATCTCCGTCCGCCAGTGCCACAGGGAGCCCTGGTACGCCGGCTTGCTGCATGCCTCCACGCAGCTTAGAACGTGCCGCACCGCGCCGAACACCGTCTCCAGGTCCTGTGGAGACGAAGGGGGGCACGCCGGGCTGAAAGTTGTTGCTGCTGGGTAATTCGTCCTCCGCGATGGGGTGGGGGGCGGGGGGCCGGCGTGCGGTGGCCACTCACCCTGGATGCCACAGGGAGGCTGATGGCGGGTCGGTCGCAGCACTTCGGTTGGCCCTGCGAGGCAGAGGGGCGAACACGGAACATCTCTAATGCGGCGGTACTGGTGTTTAGAGTCCTTGGAAGCCGTCCCAGCTGCTAGGTGGGCACAACGGCGCGTTGCCGTCCTCTCTTCCTATATCACCCCCAGGGTGCCCAGGGAGTGAGCGCTTTCATCCTCTCCCCTTACACCGAAGCTGCTTACAGCCGCGCTCGCTGCACAGGTGGGCGGCGCCTCATGCAGAGGCAGGCCTCACCGTGTCGCTGTACCACACCGCCCGCTCCTGTGCCGACGATTGCCACGGGTGAGCCTTGTGCGCGTTGAGCGCGGCGCGCACCGTCTTGCTTCCTAGGGCCGGCGGCGGCGGCGGCACCCCCGCGCTAGGCCTGCCCCGTGGCATCCCGTCCCCTGCTGGCGCAAGCTGCCCCGGGTGCCCAGGGGCGGTACCTGCCGTGTGCAGTCCAGGGGGAGCCACGTGAAATGGAGTGCTATCGACCAGTGGCGGCGGCGCGCAACCCTTCCACTGGCCGAGATTGGCGACGGGGTCGCTGTAGGAACACTCAAGAGGGATGGGGGCAGCTGGGCGGCTGTGGAGGTGATGAGGGGACCACTGAATGACGTGCGAGATGCACTAGCGACATATTAAGGGTTGCGCGTTTCGCGTTTTGAACAGTGCTGAATTGGCTTCTTACTCGTAAAACTTAGTCTCGCACTAGAGCCAGGGGGGGAGGGGGGGGGATGTCGTGGAATGTCCAGATGTCACAGTGGGAATGCACAAGATGTCACAGTGGGCTGGGGGTATGTGGGCAGAGAGAAACAAGACAATCAGCACAATGGAAAGGCGAAGACGGGGGGGGGGGGGGGGGGGGGGGGGGTTCTCTGCTGTTCCCACCCAGAGACAGAGTGAGAGGAGAGCATGTGCAAGCCAGCGGGAGCCGATCGTGCTGCCAGATGCGCCGCTGCGCTATGCCACAGTCAGGTTGCGAGGATCGCGGCGTGCTCCCCCCCCCCCCCCCCCTCCCTCCCCCCCGACCCACCTGATCCACCCTCCGCACGTGACAGTGGCCAGCCGGTCTCGTCAGATTGTGCCCCGGCCCAGAAGCTCCATGGATGCCTCGTCCTCGTCAAGCGCCGTACAGGTGGTGCGCTTCGTTTCGCGAGACCTCTGTCTCGCTCGGTGGCGCTGCAGGGCCGCGTGCCCCAGCGGACGACCTCGCGCCGGTTCCTCGACTGTTATGGGGTAGCGAACCTCGCTACGGGTGCGTAGCGAGCCTCTGCCAAGGGTGCCCTGGGCGGGGCGACATGCCGCGCGCGTCCGTGCTGGACGTACGAGCAGCACGCTTCATACGACATGCGTCATAATCAATGAACGGGTAGGTCTGAATCGGGAATGGGACAAGATTATAGCGTAAACGGTAGAGGCCACTATACTTCACTTATGACTCACTGAAAATGGGACAATTTACTAGCTTTAAACCCTGTGCAGGTTTTTAGGGTTCGCGTGTACTGGCACAAAGTACATGATCACTTGGTGGCGGCGGAACGAGGCAGAGGCGGCGGGTCGAGGCAGGTTCTCCGAAGGTAGGTAGGTAGGTAGGTTGCCGCGAAGTCGAGGCATTTCTCCGCTTCCCACACCTGTCTAACAGTTCTCGCTGAAACAAGTAGGAAGTAGGGCTGCGGGGTCAGTATGGGTTCCCCCTTGCGGGCTATACACGAACTTCGCGCTGCACTTGGGGAGGTCGGTGCGGGAACTCATTCGAGATCATGAGGGAATGTTGAGTAGGGAAGTTCTCGAGATGGCAACAAGTTGTATCGGATCTGCCGTCGGGTATGCCCGTCTCCTCGCGTGGGGCAGCCTTGCGTGATGTTGCGACCTTGGAAGAGTCGTTAAGGGGGGGTGGCCAGCGCCCCCCTGCGTCTTTGGCCGAAGTAGTGGCGTCTGAAGAGGGTGCCGCAGGCAGCCCCGGTATGCAAGGCAGCGCTAAGCGTTCCGACACGGCAGTTGCAGGGGCCACACGGCCCACCCCGGCTGGGGCTGAGGTACAACCACACCATATCGGTCACTGGCTTCCTGCCGAAGACGGCCACACTGAATATGCCGACTACAAAGCGGTCACGTCGGTAATCTCAGGCCTCTCTACTAATTGGCGGTTCTTGTATGCCTCGGCGGCTACAAAGGTATAGTGCCCCTCCTCAAACAATTTCCGCGAGCAGGTAGCAGTCACCTGCGGTTGAACCAACGGATACATTGCAGCAAGGCCGCCCACCTTGGCGACTGGCGTCGCTTCTTTTGAGGCCGGTTGCGACTATGCGGCAGCAAGGCGAGGGGGTACGTCGGTCGTGCAGCTAGTAGTCGGGGGGATGTGGGTAGGTTGAACGCGCGATGGCGACATAATTAGCAAGCCATAAAAATGCAAAGGTGGACAACAACATTATGTCGCAGCAAGGCCGACCACCTTGGCGACGTGTGTCGCTTCTTTTGAGGGCGGCTGCGACTCGTTGGCGGCGGGCGAGGAGATGCGTCGCTTGTGCCAGCTTTTGCACTCGGGGCTGTGGGTCGAATGTGCGATGGCGACATTATAATTAGCAAGCCGAAAACTGAAACAGCCCAGCATAGCCTTACCTCGCAGAAAGGCCGCCCACCTTGGCGACTCGCGGCGCCTCTTGCAAGCCGGCTGCGACTCGTCGGTAGCAAGGCGAGGTGGTGCGTCGCTCGTGCCAGCTTTTGCACTCGGGGGCTGTCGGACGAACGTGCGATGGCGACATAATTAGCAAGTCGGAAACCAACTAAAACAACCTAGCATAGCCTTACAACATCGCAGTAAGGTCACCCACCTTGGCGACTCCCGGCGCCTCTTGCGAGCCGGCTGCGACTCGTCGGCAGCAAGGCGAGGGGGTGCGTCGCTCGGGGGCTGTGGGTGGAACGTGCGATGGCGACAAAAGTAGCAAGCCGGAAACCACAGGAGCCTATATCCCATAGCCTCACATCACAGCAAGGCCGTCCACCTTGGCGACTGGCGTCGCTTCATTTGAGGCCGGCTGCGACTCGTCGGCAGCAAGGCGAGGGGGTGCGTCGCTCGGGGGCTGTGGGTCGAACGTGCGATGGCGACATAATTAGCAAGCCATAAAAATGCAAAGGTGGACAACAACATTATGTCGCAGCAAGGCCGACCACCTTGGCGACGTGCGTCGCTTCTTTTGAGGGCGGCTGCGACTCGTTGGCGGGGGCGAGGAGATGCGTCGCTTGTGCAAGCTTTTGCACTCGGGGCTGTGGGTCGAATGTGCGATGGCGACATTATCATTAGCAAGCCGAAAACTGAAACAGCCCAGCATAGCCTTACCTCGCAGAAAGGCCGCCCACCTTGGCGACTCGCGGCGCCCCTTGCAAGCCGGCTGCGACTCGTCGGTAGCAAGGCGAGGTGGTGCGTCGCTCGTGCCAGCTTTTGCACTCGGGGGCTGTCGGACGAACGTGCGATGGCGACATAATTAGCAAGTCGGAAACTAACTAAAACAACCTAGTATAGCCTTACAACATCGCAGTAAGGTCACCCACCTTGGCGACTCCCGGCGCCTCTTGCGAGCCGGCTGCGACTCGTCGGCAGCAAGGCGAGGGGGTGCGTCGCTCGGGGGCTGTGGGTGGAACGTGCGATGGCGGCATAATAATTAGCAAGCCGGAAACTACATGAGCCCATAACCCGTAGCCTTACATCACAGCAAGGCCGTCCACCTTGGCGACTTGCGTCGCTTCATTTGAGGCCGGCTGCGACTCGTCGGCAGCAAGGCAAGGGGGTGCGTCGCTCGTGCCAGCTTTTGCAATTGGGGGCTGTTGGGTCGAACGTGCGATGGCGACATAATTAGCAAGCCGAAAACAACAGAAGCCCAGGATAACCTTACATCGCAGCACGGCCGCCCACCTTGGCGACTGGCGTTGCTTCTATTAAGGCCGGCTGCAACTCGTCGGCAGCGGGGGCAGGGAGTGCGTTGCTCGTGCTAGTTTTTGGAGTTTGGGGCTGTCAGTCGAACGTGCGTGTAATGGCGACATAATTAGCAAGCCGTATAAAAATACAAAGGTGCACCACAACATTATATCGCAGCACGGCCAACCCCCCCCCCCCCTCTCCACCCTGCCCTCCATCCCGCCTTTTCCGCATCTCTTACAATGGGCATGGTGGTTGTCGCGCCTTTAGCCTCCGAGCCGCTGGCATCCGGCACGCCCTCACCACCGCCTAATGCTAGCGCCAGTCCAGAGAGTGTGGCTGCCGACGCGCCGGCTCCCTGCCCGCCGCTCTCCCCCGCGTGGCTATCGCTAGGCGTAGGCAAGCCCTCGGCCGCATCGCCAGCGGCAGCCGCCAAACTCGGCGACATGTCTGCCGCTGGCGGGCCCTGCCCCTGACCCGCCACTTACTGCGTATCGGCCCAGCTAGGTCCAATGGCCAGGGCCGCCACGCGACGAGAGCGTTTGGCATGCGGGTTAGGAGCAGCGCCGCGAGGGGGGTCGTCGCTCGGGCCAGCTTTTGCGCTTGGGGTCTGCGGGGGCCAACGTGCGATGGCGACTCAATTAGCATGCCGTAAAAGTAACAAGTGCGCAACGGCAACAAAGGTGCAGCGGGTCCAACCCACCTTGGCGACATGAGGCGCCCCTGTCGAGGCCGGCTGCGACTCGGGAGCAGCGCTTCGAGGGGGTGCGTCGCTCGGGCAAGCCTCTGCGCTCGGGGTATGCGGGGCCAACGTGCGATTTCGTCTCTATTAGCGAGCCGTAAAAGTAATAGGTGCGCAATGGCAACACGTGCAACGGGGCCAACCCACCTTGACGACTCGCGTCGCCCTTGTCGAGGCCGGCTGCGGCTCGGCAGCAGGCACGCGAGGGGGTGCGTCAACACGACTGTCATACAACACGATTGTCACTCCGAGTACCAGGTCACCCAGGCGCGCATTGTCGCGTATACCAACAGTAGGCGAGGATTGCTGCCCCAACCTTGTCGCTTCTTGCAAGCCGTCCACAGAGTTTGTTGTCGACTGAAGTGCGTTTCTGCGGGCGACAATGGGGTTTCCTGCGACTGCGACGAGTCCAGAAGGTGCCGGCAGTGCAGCCACCTTTATCTATGGCGGGCACTTTTGCATACATCACCAGGGTCTCAGGCTCCGCTGCGCCCGGCACCACTTCAGCGGTGCCCACCCCATAGTAGAGCTGGCGATCCTGCGCTCCGCCCTCTTCCTCACGTCCTGGGGAACGATGGACCAGGACCGCGGCGGCTTGACTGCAGCGGATGGGACGGACTTGTGCGGTGCTCCGGGGGAGGTGGGTGAAGAGGAAGTGACGGGAGCGGCAATAATCGGCGGCGGGATCGCTCCTCACGGCCGCGCTTGGAGCCAGCACCACCCTGCCCGCGTTTGCCCTTGCCTTTTCCCCTTTTTTGCTTCTCCCGGCCTGCACAGGCGTCACCAAAGGATTGCCGCAACTGTGAGCAAACTGTGAGGGTCGTTCGGGCCTTTTGCAGCGGGGGCAGCGGGTGCGTCGCTGGTGCCAGATTTTGCAGTCGGGAGGTATGGGTCGAATGTGCGATGGCGTCTACATAATCAGCAAGTCGGAAACTAAAAAAACCCAACATAGCCTTACATCGCAGCAAGGCCGCCCACCTTGCGACTGGCGTCGCTTCTTTTGAGGCCGGTTGCGACTCGCCGACAGCAAGGCGAGGGGGTGCGTCGCTCGTGCAGCTAGCAGTCGGGGGGAGGGGGGGGGGTCGAACGCGCGATGGCGACATATTTAGCAAGCCATAAAAATGCAAAGGTGGATAACATCATTATGTCGCAGCAAGGCCGCCCGCCTTGGCGACGTGCGTCGCCTCGGTTGAAGCCGGCTGCGACTCGTCAGCATCGGGCGAGGGGATGCGTCGCTCGTGCAAGGTTTGGGACTCGGGGGCTATCGGTGGAACGTGCGATGGCGGCATAATAATTAGCAAGCCGGAAACTGCAAAAGCCTAGCTTAACCTTACATCGCAGCAAAGCCGCCCACCCTTGCGACTGGTGGCGCATGCGAGCCGGCGGCGACTCGTCGGCAGCAAGGCGAAGGGGGTGCGTCGCTTGTGCCACGTTTTGCACTCGGGGGCTGTGGGTGGAACGTGCGATGGCGACATAATTAGCCAGTCGAAAACTAAAACAGCCTAGCATAGCCTTACATTGCAGCAAGGCCGCCCACCTTGGCGACTGGCGTCGCTTCTTTTGAGGCCGGTTGCGACTATGCGGCAGCAAGGCGAGGGGGTACGTCGGTCGTGCAGCTAGTAGTCGGGGGGATGTGGGTAGGTTGAACGCGCGATGGCGACATAATTAGCAAGCCGAAAACAACAGAAGCCCAGGACCGCAACATTACATCGCAGCAAGGCCGCCCACCTTGGCGGCTGGCGTTGCTTCGTTTGAGGCCGGCTGCAACTCGTCGGCAGCGGGGGCAGGGAGTGCGTTGCTCGTGCTAGTTTTTGGAGTCGGGGGCTGTCAGTCGAACGTGTAATGGCGACATAATTAGCAAGCCGTATAAAAATGCAAAGGTGCACCACACTACCACAGCATTACATCACAGCACGGCCACAACCTCACCCCCCCCCCCGCCCCCCGCCCTCCATCCCGCCTATTCCACAGCTCTTACCGTGAGCATGGTGGTTGTCGCGCCTTTACCAGCCTCCGAGCCGCTGGCATCCGGCACGCCCCACCCCCGCCTAATGCGAGCGCAAGTCCACAGGGTGTGGCTGCCGACGCGCCGGCTCCCTGCCCGCCGCTCTCCCCAGCCTGGCTATCGCTATGCGTAGGCCAGCCCTCGGCCGCATCGCCAGCGACAGCCAAGCTCGGCGACATGTCTGCCGCTGGCGGGCCCTGCCCCTGACCCGCCACTGATTTCGTATCGGCCCGGCTAGGTCCAACGGCAAGGGCCGCCACGCGACGAGAGCGTTGGGTGGGGGCACGTCGAGCAGACAAAGCCCTCGGTCGAGCGGGTCGGGCGGACCGGCTGGCAGACTCTCGAGAGGGTGGCCGCGTGCGGGGGGGAAGCGGGGGGGGGGGGGGGGGGGGGGGTTGCTAGGCACCTCCATCGCGATGGGACCTACCCCAGCCTGCATGGCAGTAACCGATAGCGTGAGCTGCAAGTCTCTATAGCTGCCTACTCACCAGCCGTGCAGACCTACGCCGAAGGTAGGCGGAGTCCATTCATGTCACGGATCCGGGCGTTCGCGCCTTTTTGTGTAAGTTAAGACCCGGCATGCCTGTGTCGCGTGGGATCCTTTCCTATGAATAGTCGCTAACTGTCTGCCACGGCCCGGTTTGGGTTCTGGGCAGCCCTGGCGGTGGTGGAAAGGTATACTAGTAGCGACTAGTAGTACTGCGCAGCCCCCCCTCCACTCGAGTGGGCGGGATAAGGCGGGATGGCGGCGGCGACGGCGAGTACAGTACTTTGCGCTGTATATGTATGTCTGTAGTACATTGTGTGGCGCGTGAGCTAGTAAATTGTCCTATTTTCAGTGAGTCAAAAGTGAAGTATAGTGGCCTCTACCGTTTACGCTATAATATTGCGCTTTTCCTGTCTGAATCCGTGCGCAGGCTGCACGCCAGATGTCGCCAAACCGATTGCTGCCCTGTGGATATATAGCGCTATCCTCATCTTCCCTCGAGCTAGCCGGCCCTAGTGGTCGCACAATGAATGCGATGGCGTATGGTGAACATATAGTCGCTATGCATTTACATCTAGCATTGGTGAAATGCTACCTCTTGCCATATGTAAATGCGTTATATCGCATGTTCGCGGTGTACATATAGGGCTATTTAGGGTATTTATATCCCCTACTCTGAAAACATGCGTTGTAATGTTGCGGCTATCTTGCGTCGCGAGCCCATGGCCGCGCTTGGCGTATGCGCTTAAAAAATCAGCGATACCCGCCCACTAGTGCTCGCCGGAAAAACGGAAACTGCCGGCTAGAAATAAAAAGCGCAGTATAAGCGCGCAGCACATAAGGTCGACATGCGGCTGTACATTGTGTGCGGAACTTAGTTGCACCCGCACCCGCGCCCGCTAAGTCCGCGCACCGTGGTTCACGGGCGGCGGGCCCGCCTCACTACGAGAAAATCTGCCCATTGCGGGAATCGAACATGCGCACGGGCGTGCGCGCGTACGGAGATCGCCGCTTAAACACGCTCAGGCCGCAGCCCGAAAATATCAATCCTACCATATTAATTACGAGGTGAGTGTGTGAGTCTGTGTGTGTCGGTGTGTCTGTGTGTGTGTGTGTCTGTGTGTTTGTGTGTTTGTCTGTCGCTGACTTTCGGAACTATTTCGCATAGATTATCACATAGATCGACAATTTATCCGTTTTAATTTCCGTGATAATTCCGCGATGACCCGAATAATAACCGTCGCGCTTACATGCACCTACTGCTTACCCGTACTACGGCGGTACGGGTAGTACTGGTCGCCGGCCGCCCGGCCGCCCGGCCGCCGCCGGTCGGGCCGGTCGTCGCCGTTCGTCAGGTCTACGGGGGCGGGCATGGCGCGAAGCGCCGAGCCCGCCGTGTGGACCGGACCCGGACGCCGGAAGACCGTCGCCCGTCCGCCTCGCCGCCCGTCCGTCGACGGTCGCCAGGCCCCGGGTCGGCGGGTCGGCGGACGCGAGGCTGCACAGTGTAGGTACTACTACGATTGATCCCTATTGCCGCTCTCTGGATTCCACACCCCTGCAACGGGTCTACTTGTGTCACTATGTTTTGTTATATACACCGCCCGGTATGGGACGGCTCGTTGTAACGCCTAAAGCACCGATTTGAAGTTGAGCTGTCAAAAATCCGTACAATAATTTTGACGCCTGAAGTATGTGTAATGGGTTTGGTTGCACATGCGGTGCACCCAAATAAACGTACATGACTCATTGAGCGTTAACAAAATAAGGGTATCGGGTACAGTATTAATTCTTATTTTGAGGATGAAACAGAAATAACGGTAAAATCCCGGTATAAATAATAGTTTACCTCGTCCCTAGCACGGTCTCCGCAACACCGGAGGGGCGGGGCCACAGTCGCCGTCCATGACGGCACTGACCGGTCATCAACAACCTTGCTACGAAATTAGTCCGCCCTCCAGGCTTCGCCAGGACCGGCTATGGTCGATGGCTGGTGGCCTACACGCAAAAATCACAAGTATTCGAGTACCATATGTTGCACCCCTCCGGTCGTATGATGAGGGCACTTGAAGTGTGCAATCATATCATCAGATGTGATGTGATGTCATACCGAAAAAATTACAAATTTGGCTCCCGGCTTTTGGGTTTGGCCGACCACTTCGCCTCCCACACCGCTATTCGTTTGTTGCAACTCTGCGGCCGCCGGTTCGGCCACCACCTCCGCTCCACGCCTCGGGGCTTGGGTTGCTCTGAGGGGTATGGCGACACTATAACTATTACGTGCTTACTAGAAGATGTAGACGCCGCCGCGTTTTCAACGCTAGCTGGCATTTGGGGTGTCATTTCCAACCTCTTGGATACGCCCTCCATGCGCACGCAGCTGTCCCTCCCGGTCCAGCTCGGCGGCCTCGGCATCGGAGATAACGTGGTTGTCGCAGATGCCTCTCGCAACGGCGCTGCGGCCCTTGTGGTTAACCAAGCTGTGACTTTCCTCCGCGCTCAACACGCCACCCTGAGCGACGCCGGCGCGTTCCTTCCCGAGCCGTCACGCATATCCAGCCCTCATAGCCTCTACCTTGTTGGGGCGTCCTTGATTCACCAGCTGTGGGCACTCCGACGTTGGCGCCCAATGCCGACGCCAACGTGTCGGCGCCGATGTGGGCTGTCGAGCTTCGCGCTGCTCATACCCATGTCGTTGACAAGTGTGGGGACGGGGTGCTCGAGGACCATCAAGCGGGGCCGTTGGCCTCCGCCCTGAAGTTCCTCCCCTCCAAGCGCTCTCCCATTCCTCGTGCCGGCTGCTCGGCGGCTGGGGCTGAGCCCGCATCTGCGATACGCTCGGTGGCCGACCTCCAAGCTATCCCGCATTACTCTGACTTCCCCTTGCATTCCATGCGGAAAGTCCAGGAGACCTTGAGCCACCGCATCCACACGGTCCGCTTCACAACGCGTGTTGCGCATGCAAGCGGCCCTTACAAAAACCGCTTCCGGGGCCGCCTCTCACGCACTGCGACGGCGTTCCTGGTTACTAATCCTCCAAGTGAGGGTCGCCTTGGTGAAATCCGTGAGCGTTCCCCATAGTACTACGACTCCATGTTCCGCGTTGCCGCTTGCCGCCCATTCGGTCTTCCGGCGGCTCATGTCCTCTCCCTCGGCGCGAGCCTTGCCCTTTTGCTTTTTCCTCCTTCTCGGTACAAGGCATACTGGCCCGTTTTTAGGTTGCTGGCGTGGAGTTCACTCCTTCGGCTTGCGCGGTCGCGTACGCTGATAATGTGGCACGTAGCTCTGGAGGGGGCGACTCCAATCACCCCACACACGAGTGGGCGGCACATGGTCTTTCCGACGTTAGCCACAACTTCAAGTCCCCCCTATCTAGGTGTGGGTGTCCGGACCCCTAAGCACGGACCCGTCGGTGCTTGTTTCTCTTTCCGAAGGGCAGCGACGGCCGGCTGGCCGATGTTGGGCTTTTTGGGTATGGTGGTATCCGCGCGAACACGGTGGCTGTTGATACCACCATTGCCCCTATCCTCGGCGCGTCAAGCTCGGATCCAAAGACTGCATTGCAGGCCGCAGAGCGCCACAAAATCCAAAAGTATGACGAGGGCGTCAAAAACGCCGCCGGCATGCTTCGCTTTGTTACTTTCGCCGTCTCCGAGTTCGGCTCTCTGGCCCCGCACGCTGAGGCTTTCTTGGGGGAGCTCGCGAAAGCTACACACACACACACACACACACACACACACACACACACACACACACACACACACACAAGCCAGAAAATCGGCCAGGTCTTGTCTGCGTGGCGCCGCCGTTTCTCCTTGCTCATCAACATGGCGCATGCATACAACGTTCTTGGCGAGGTAGTCGCGGCGGCGCGGGCGGCGCGTGATGGTGCTCTTGCGCCTGCGTCGCGTCGCTCGTCAGCCTGTGTTGCTATGACCCGGGTCATTGCTGGATGCAAGCGCACTAGTCGCGGCTCATGGTCCACCCGCCATGGGCGGTGGTTCCCATTGGTTTTGTGTTTCCCTTTCGGTTTTTTTCTGGTCATTCTTTGGCTTTCGGTGTTTCCCTAAACCTTTGGTTCCTTGGCGACTTGGTGACTTCCCGGTTCTCATGGCTCTTCCTTGGTTCTTGGCTCTCCGCCCTCCTCCTTGACCCTTGGTTTCAGGCTTATATCTCTCTTTTGCTGGCAACCTTTCACAATTGCTTTTAGTTCTGATTTCAGCTCGCATAGGTTAAAGCATTGATGTATGTAAGAAAAGTCACACCATCAAAATGAGCTAGATAGTAGAGGCGCCTCGAACAGGTGAGCGGAAGCAGCCGCGCGCGGGTAGTCGTAACCGGCAAATTTAGAAAGCCGTACCCGCGATCCGCCAGGTGCACTGATGTGTGCAATACGGGGTAAATGTAGAGTCGGGCGAAGGCAAAGTGCCAGTACTTATCAATATTGGCACCACGGGCGGCATGCAGCAGGGGGGCGCGGGGCGGGGGCAAGGCATGACAGACGCCGAGAACCATGGCCGACGGAGCGCGCGTGGCGTCCGCCGGCAGATGAAGGGCCGGCGGTATTCTCACGGAGGTACTTCGCACACGTGCAGGGCAACGGAGAGTCGGGCCGGCCAGCGGCGTACATGTACGCAAAAAGCGACAACAGCCATCATATATACACCACGCTTCAAAATTAATAGGAATCGAACTTTGGTGCAAGTGTAGTTGCATGGTGAGCATTTTTCGAGTATCAACGCATTCAACGCATCAACGTATCAACGAAAATCCTCCGAGCTGGGGACGCGGGGTGATCTGCCGGTGTTTAAAATCAATTCGGGGTGCGAAAACTACAGCTCATATCGTAGAATTTTGACGTAAATAAAACCGATCAGTGCCGAATTTGGGCTTGGGGTGTTTGTAGATGCTCCTACGGCGCGCGCCGCGTAAGAGTTGGATACGTGCTTGCCCCGCCGTGTAGAGCTAGTAGCGGGCTACCATATGAAGCGGTTGCCAAAAGTTGCGCATTCTCATTACCAAAAATCGCCGCCTACGCGAGTTTGTGCCTCGTGACAGGTGTAACACTTGTGTAACGCTGATGTACGCGGGCATTATGGGCGGCTGGAAGGCGCGATGCGGGATCACTCGCGGAACCATGCGAGCACATATATGGGCAGGCTATTGCTATAGAGCCATGCCAAATACTCGTCATGCGCTGCGCGTAGGAGTATTTTTTCTGAATATTTGTGCCAATGTAAATTCGAGATGTGCATTCGTGGAGGATGTGAAAATCTACAGTCGGCTAGGCGCCATTGCGCCCAGTCACGACCCCAGTCAGCACAACTGCCTCAGTAGCCCCCTCTTGGTCCGCCTTGCGCCATATATGGACTTGGCAGCAACAGAGGAGAGCGTCGAACGCCACTTGGAAAGGCGTCCCATCCTCGAGCGACATGGCGAGTAATGATGCAAGTGCCGCCGCCCCGCCACCGTTTATCTCGCTGCCAACTTCTAACCAGCGACGGAAACTGGTGTTAGCAGTCATATGCGAGGCTGGCTGGTCGAAGGGACGAAAACCCAGCTGCATGTGCTTAGAATTCTAAAGCACTGTACACGTGTACAGTTAACTGTGCACCTGTACAGTGCCCGTAGTTCGATAGCGCTACGCACGCGCACTAGTCACATGAGCTAGCTGCAGCAAAAGGCGATATCAGGACGAAGGATTAAATTGAAAGGATTAAGGATTAGTACGGGTAGAAGGCCAGAGGGCGGAAGTCCGAGCACTCCTGTGAATTACATCAGCAATGAAGCCAGGCCGGACCCACGAGCAGTAGTATAGTCGTGTGAAATGCGAATAAAAGCAGGTGAGCCGTAGCAAATCCGCCGACAAAGGAAGCATCTGCAGGAGATCGACAAAAGCCCGCAGCGGGCGGCCCGCAACCCGCACAAGGCGGGGTGGACGAGCACTCGCTCGAGCACGCCTTCGGGGGTGCTCTGTTGGTGGAGCGAGTGACTGCGAATCTGAAGGATGTGGACTTGAGACCGGCCGGGCCGTGAGAAGCTGCGCAACCTATCGCGCGCTTCGTACCTGTACTGGTACCGTCTTGCATCATCGTCCCGAAATTCGGTACCGGGTACGTCACTTCATCACAAAATGAATGACATCATCTGATAAATTGTTTTCGTCGTCCGCGGAAATAAGATTTCTACTCTGTAGGAGCTTTCGTTCACGGAAGCTAACTTCCGGCTAATGCGCTGTGATCCGCTAATAGCGACTACTGTACTACAGGTACTGTAAGGCTGGCAGTAGGGCTTTCCGAAACTGGATCGCTGCCTAAACGGCCGTAAAAGTAAAAAGTAAAGTTCGCCCGGGGACATCGGCCGAAGCCGCCCCAGCACTTGACGTCGTGCGCCAACTGCGGTCGTAGGTCTGGCATAGCCCGTAGACCATTGCCTCATTCGAACCCCGAAGGGCTAATGCATCAACCGGGTAAACCCGGGGCACGCCGGGCCGATATTGCCGAAATACATCGGCCAGGAATCGAACCCGGGTCTCTGGCATACGAGACGACCGCTCAACCGAGCGGTCAAGGGATGCACCTTACCCCCTATAATACCTAAACGGCCGTAGTCGTAGAGACGCTGCAAGGGTTTCACTGGTGCCAGTCCTGTCCCGGGGGCGGGAAAAAAAAGGTGGCAGGTCCCGGCTATAGCCTCGGCCGCCTGTATCCATAAATGGATTATATACTAATAAATGTCGCAGAATGATTATCAGTTGCGAAGCTGCCAAACTATCCCAGCATCCGCTGGAATAGTCGCGATAGTATAGTGGTCAGTATCCCTGCCTGTCACGCAGGAGACCGGGGTTCAATTCCCCGTCGCGGCGCGACTCGATCTCCGAGATCTGCACCAGAACAGGCACCCACGGATCGTGGGACAAATTTTGCGCATAAACAAATCACTTCCGTGGGAAATACGGGTACTTTTATCTGCATATCTATGATTTCAAAGTTGAGTCTGGTTTTGCCAAAAAGGTCGCGCAGGCTGGTTTACACGGTCAAGAGCCGAAATTGGCAGGATGGTTTAGCGAAAGCGTGGAGGGAAAACGGAGTCAGGGGGGGGGCGCTGCGTGGAACGCAGCGAAAACTGGAAGATGGCAGGCTCAGCTGTTCTGGCTGCTTTTATGTCTACTCGTGCTGCACCCAACAAGGGCGCAACAACAGTTACTAGTGCCTCGGGCAAATATGTTGTATATATACAACATTTGTTGTATATATACAACAGAAAGTATGGGCCTGATACTATGGGCAAAACTGGCATGATGACCACCAGGGCGTCAGGGGAGGTCCAGAGGGCCCCAAATAGGATACTTAAGTTGGTCCGGGACCGGTCGGGTCGGCTGATTGGGCAGTGCAAAGCGGCCACCATTCCCAACCCACCGGTTCGCCATGCGACAACCTATTCAGCTCAAGAGCCGTGTGGCCGCCCGTCCTGGGCCGTATCAAGCCCCTGCCGCCCCCGGCAGATTACGCCAACAGAGGGCTATGAAGTTTGAAGAAGTCGCGGAGTCTGTCGTGAACGACACATGCCGCATCAGGTGGGACCATGGCACCGAGTCCCCAGAGACCTCAACGTGCTAAGGCTGCCATCCACCGGCGCTGGCACTTTGCCTCAGGTATGACTCCCATACCACCCAGCACTCGTCTAATACCTTGCCTGGATGATATGTCGTCGGCATGTGATGATTATGTCGACGCGTGTGGGCGGCGCGCCCGTGCGATCGCATCTCGATGTTGAATCGGAATTCGAATGTTTTTGAAATATCACAACAACGGCCGACTGACCTGCGCCCCGCAGGCGCAGGTCAGTCAGCCCTGCCGACCAGCCCCGTCCCGAACTCGAGGCAAGCTACGCCGTGCCCATGGCCTCACGTTCCAGGACATCCCCGGAAGTGCCATGGTCACGGCGCCGGCTGTCCCTGGTGTCCCTGTGCGGAACAACGCTGGTCCGATCGCCGTCCCTCTGTTGCGTTTCGCCGCCGCTACTGTTCCGTCCGACTGCGACAACTCGGCAAACGCTCCGGCAACGACAACGCCACCAAGCAAGCCCGCTGCACTGTGGGCCGTGATGGCGATGACAAGGTGGGTTGGACGTCCTACAAGTTCCCGGACTGCGACATACCTCGGTGCATGCCGAGCGAGAGGCGCAACGGCGTCGCCTGCTGGACCCGGCACCGTCCCAGCACCGCCCAGGACCTCGCGGTTTACACGTCAACCGCCGCACGGACTAGGCCGCCACCGGGCAACCCTCCCCATACCCAAACCCCGTACCTCAAGATCTTCCTTAACCGGTCGGTTGGCGGCTGATGGTTGCTCCTCCGCAGTGCCCTGGCCGGAACCGGTGGTGTGATGCTGGTTCAGCGAGCTACAGCATCTTAGAGGGCGGCGCTTCTGTTAGGGCGCGGCCCGCGTAGTATTAGTAGTATGTAATTAAAATCCGTTAATGATGCCGACGCGAGCCGTGTTGTATACTCGTGTTGTATATATACCATACAACATATTTGCCCGAGGCACTAGTTCCAGTACCACTGAGCAGCACTTGTAGCTGAAAAGCGGTTAGGTCAAGGATGGAAACCCCATAAACTAGTTTAGATCATTTCAAAGTTGAGTCTGGTTTTGCCAGTCTTGAGCGAACGTAGAGAGCGGTGGATTGACGGAGAAGGGGTAGCGCCAAGTCATGAAGGAGGCACTGGGAAGGCCACCGCTGCGGAGTCCTGTTGGACTTGGAAGTGGCGGAGGGGGGCGATGTGTCCAAAGAAGAACCACGCGCCAGGAGAAGGAAGAACGTTGGGGTCGATGTAGTCCAGAACGACATCAGAGTTAGTGGCCCAACCGCCTTGGTAGCGGATGTGGGACAGTGGCGTTCCGATGGCGTTTGCTGCAGAGGCTGCGCCCTTGCGTAGACTGTGTGAAGTCCAGGAAGTGCCAGCAGGGGGGGCAGCGTTGACTAGGTTGACTGCCGTAGACAACCAGTCTGACATCGTAGCCGCAGTCCAAGGTTTTGACTGCTCAGCCACATTGACAGCCCAGAAGGTGGAGGCAGCCAAGCCAACAGTAACCAGGGGGACAGACTGGACGTTGTCGATGAAGTAGTGCAAGAGACGTGCCACTCGAGGGTGCTCGGACACTGGAAGGAGAAGTACGCGCAGGTCGCCGGGTCCCCGCCGGCCAGCGCGACCCTTCTCGCGGTAGATCTGCAAGGTGATGTTGTAGGTGTCGACATGCACATCTCGCACTCGACAGGAGACGCCAGTAAGGCCCCTGGCAAAGAACAGGAAGTTGACAACCGAGGCCAGGAGGGCTCGGTAGTCGAGGTGGGACTCTGGGTAAGGAGCAGACACAATTAGCTCGGCCTTTGAAACGAAGCGGTAAGCTACATCCGCAGGCAGAGGGATACGCAAAGGGGCAGCGTCCAGTCGGCGCTGACGCAACATTAACCCACGTCTTGCCGAAGTGAGGTGTAGGCTGTCCTTGGCGATCGGGACGAGGTTGTGCAGCTCGAAGAAGGTGTTGATGGCAGACAGGTAGGGCTGCAGCGATTTAGCTGCGATGTGCCCTCGCTCCCCGATCCAGGCAACGTACCGAACAACAGTAGCAGCAGTCGCTTCCAGCGGGCTGATGTTCTCGGAGTCGTGGCAGAACTCAGCGAACTGAGACAACCTGCCGGCGTAGCTCTTGAGGGTCTGAGCGCTGAGGGAGCTGGAGAGCAGGTCGAGCGTCCGCTGGCCTAGCTCGTCTGAGCCGAACGCGTCCTGCAGTCGAGATCGCAGTGACGCAGCCCATGGAGCGATAGCTGCGGGCTCGTCAATTACGTAAGTGCGTCGTTTTACTGACAGAGTTCCACCGGCACGGCTACTGTTCGCAAAGTACTCGGCAGCAACGGTTAGGTTCCCGGCGGTTGGCCGGTAGTTGCTGGACGGGTTTGCAGTAGCTCCAGTACGGGTTTGCGGGGCTAGGTTCAGGTAAGAGGGCCGCCCCGCGCGCCCTTCGCGCTCATAGCGCCTGTCACGTGCGTAACGTACACGCGCGAAACTTGGTCGTTGCGAACCGGTTGTAACACGTAGTGTAACAACCGACGAACGCAGAGATGGGGTTGTAAGAAAGGCGGATGGTTGAGCCGCCATGTGCAGGCGTGCGGATGGTTGAGCCGCACTCGGCTGTAGCTGTAAGAAGCGCCGCACCGAGGAAGGTCTAAATGAAGTCTGTAAGGTGGGGGGGTCAGGTCCTGACACAGGGCGCTCATCCCGCCGTTGAGCTGCAAGGGTGCGTCTTGCGGCGGTCACCGAAAGGTGGCCTCGCAAGGCTCCTGCAGCTCCGACGAGCGGCGCCCCACACCGTCACTCGTGCTCACCTTCGCGGCCACGTCCACGTCCGCCGCCACGTCCTCGCCCACGCCCGCGACCTGCAGCTGCAGCCGCTACTCGAGAAGTAGCGGTCGCCTTGGCGCTGCTGGCAACGGTCGCCTCGAAGACACGACGCTCGTAGTCCCGCATGAGGTCTCCAAAAATCGCAGAACCCAAATGCTCCGAAGCAGGCTGAAAATGCTGAGCTCGCAGCACGTCCAGAACACCTTGGTCACCGTGCACCCGCTTGATCTCATTCAGTTTCCGCAGGAAGGCTAGACGAAAACGAAACGCCTTGTCGATGGCCTCGGCGTGATTCCGAGCTCTCGCGAGGTAGGGGGTGAAGTCCTGGTTAGTGGCGGGGACGTAAGGTAGCAGCTCGTCGAGCGCCACGAAAAGGGCGGCCATGTGGGCCCCGAAACACGACATCCACAAGTACTCCTCTTGGGCCGGCAGACGCCGGTCATCCTGCTTGAGGTACTCGTTCGTTAGGTCAGTGCTCAAAGGGAAAAGTCCAGGCACTCGGCTGACCGGTCGAACGGCCTCGTAACCAGACTCTGCTCTCTGCAGTAGCTCTGGCACCGCGAGGTAATCATCCTCGGCACTCACGGATTTTGCTCCGACACGGCCGCTCTGGGCTAGCTCTAGCAAGTCGGGGCGCTCTGCGGCTCCCCCGCTGCCTGTCGGCTGTCCCGCGAAGCGCTGCCCTGAGCCGGAGCCATGTGCCCCTTCTCCATCAACAACGCGATCACGAGCCGTCAATTGTGCCACAGCTGTAGCCAGCTCTCGCAGTAATGAAGACTGGGCCCTCATATCTGCGTTCAGCGACTGCAACGTCGGCTCGGCGACGGGTTCTTCTCCATCTGACATGGTAACGCACGGACGTACGGACGAGAATATCACACTCGGGTGGCGAGCCGGGTGTGGTCTTGAACAACCTGGGGTGACCTTGCTCGCAACGGGTTACGAGACAGTTTTTACATCGCTGCGTGGAACGCAGCGAAAACTGGAAGATGGCAGGCTCAGCTGTTCTGGCTGCTTTTATGTCTACTCGTGCTGCACCCAACAAGGGCGCAACAACAGTTACTAGTTCCCGTACCACTGAGCAGCACTTGTAGCTAAAAAGCGGTTAGGTCAAGGATGGAAACCCCATAAACTAGTTTAGATCATTACATGAGCTAGACGCAACATTCAAGAAATTCACACAGAAATCCAGAAGGAAACCCAGAAGGAAATCCAGCTACGGGCCAACAGAGGCAGGAACCGCCATGGTAGCCTCCGACCAGGCATCGCCGCCAGCCAGCCGTCGCTCCGCGCAGTAGGGACGCTCTCCCCAGCACACAATCCCGGGCCACTCCAATAGCGGCACTAGGCCGAATGTAATGTGAAGGCGCCGACAGGAAAGGAGCTTCGAAGTTGAGGTCTCGCAGCAAGGAGCGGAAGTAGTGGGGGGGTCCAACCCAGAACGGGGCGCCACGGGCGTGCAACAGAGGCATGCCACCCAACGCCAGATGCGCCGCCAGCTCGGTCGCGTCCTTTTCCGCCTAACGTAGAACGCCTTCCCCAGCACAACATCCCGGGCCACTCCAATAGCGGCACTAGGCCGAATGTAATGTGGAGGCGCCGACAGGACAGGAAGGGAGAAAGTGCTCAACGAGTAGGGAATGCAGAGCCGACCGGGCCAGCAACGACGTAAGACGCCGGTGTCCAGCGCGCGTTGTTCCGCCCAGCGCCAGATCCGCCGCCAGCTCGGTCGCGTCCCCTTCCGCCGAACATAGAACTCCCTTCCCAGCACAACATCCCGGGCCACTCCAATAGCGGCACTAGGCCGAATGTAATGTGGAGGCGCCGACAGGACAGGGAGGGAGAGGGTGCTCAAAGAACAACGACAGGGACTTGACCGGACCAGTAACGACGTAAGACGCCGGTGTCCAGCTCACACTGCTCCTCCGCGGCAGTGGCAGCACGGGCGGGGCCAAGGCAACCAAGGCGCCACCCGTGCACGATCCCCGCCCCCATCCCCAGCCGGGGGTGGAGGCGGAGGAAGGGCCCGCGATTCCGAGGGCCGAGGACGGTCGTCGGGCCCGCCCAGGCGGCGGAGGGTGGGTGGGATTTTACATCTCAAAATTTATCTGCATATGAAGTGAAAGCGCGAGGTCGGATTTCAGTGACTACCTATAGCGCTACTACTATCCTTACAGGTAGTCGCTAGCGTATTAATTCAGGATTCCCTGTAATAGTATATTAAGTGCGGTATGTTCTGCCGTTGCTGCGGTGGGGTATAATTCCCATTTCATTACATTTGATTTGATAATAAAACTATTTGATTGTTTTATTATTAGATGGCACAGCCATATGTGGTGTCACGCAAATGACTGCGGGGGGCACAAGGGGCGGCGGGCGTATAGCAGTCAGCACACTATTTGCACATTTTTTTGGCAATGCCGTGCCAGTAGCGAATTGAGATAGAGGGGGACTAATCAAGCTCATCACCGTCATTAAAAATATGGCGGGCGGAGTACGCGGGCGGATGGGCGGGATGGCACGCGGGAGGAGCATAACGGGCCCCGGGGCGGCGGACCATGCCATTGCTTGTCACTTCGTACTACGAGCAGGCACTTGGGATGCGGAGGTAGGAGTAAGCATGCCAAATCGGCACATGTATGTGCTATAATGGTCGATAGTGCGGTAGTGGGGTAGGAAAAGCGGGGGGGGGGGGGGGGGGGGGCTCACCATTAGTAGCGGTGAGTGGGTACGGTACTACCGCGAGCTAGCGGTGAGTCACTATCACAATCTCCGTGCGCGGGGATGATGAGAGCACAAATAACAACTGGAGACTGCGTGGTGGTGGGCGCGCATGCCGCCAAGTCAGCATGAGAGCCGCGCAAGCAAGCGCATGAACTGCATTTGTAGTGGCCAAATAAATAGGTAGCGACTAGTCGCCAGTTCACCACCCGCCCGCACGAGCAGTCCAGACCGGCGCGCGACCCGGGTCATGACCGGCCGCGCCGAGCTGGCCGCTCTCGCCCCCTCATAAAATCATGTTTACCCCGCGATATTGCCTCTTGAGAGCCATCTGTCCAACCCGAGGGCAACGATGGTTTCGACGTTCGTATCCGACTACTCCCTAATTTGTGGCTCCATTCCGACATCCATGTGATTGAGAAAGCAATACTAGTATAGAGAATGTTGTCATGGCTTGGTAGAACAAAAAAGCTCCGGGTAATATTGCGCCACTACAATAGTCATGCTCGCGTACTGCATGAAAACCCGACTCTGCGTTTGAATGATGCAATTACGCACCCGAGTATTTTCCACTGCCTGTTGATCGGCCCAGATTCGTGCCATGCATGAGCGGCGGCTTCTTGAACTACCCTGCATGTGGCGGAATAAGTGAATATGAGACTATCGAACATAGGCTTGTGGCGTGCCCGCGGTAGGGGTATCACCGTCATAATTTTAGATTGTTAGTTCTAGAGTTCGGGGATTTAGTGGTCAGTTTGCGTCAACACCCGAGGACTTAGCTGCCTTTATTTTGGGCGGGGTCCCTCCCTCCCTACACAACGCCCTATGTTTTAATTGCTTTGAATAGGAAATTTTCCAGTAACGGCGTCGTGCCCTCCCTCACATTGCCTTTTTGTTACACCTGTATCGCACTCCCGAAATGCTTTGCTCCGCGGGATGCTTGCCACATCCAAATTCGCATTTCTCGAATGCGCCGACGCCCGGACGGGTAGGGTAGACCAATCGTGGTAAGTGCCGGGTATTTTGATGGCAGTGTTTTAGACGGTGATGATCAAACGTTGTTCAAAATCCCGCGCGACTATATAATCGACTACCTGCCGCGGGCATACGTCGAGTCTATGCCCCCCCCCTCCCGTAGGACGCACCACCCCTCGGGCCGTGAAACCAACGAAAGGACGAGTGGGATTGCTATCTAACCGCCGAGAAGAAGCACGCGACGCGCGACGAGTATCGCCGCTTGCTGTGCTATGGAGTTTTTACCGCCTCCGCGCACACGGCGCTCACGGACGACGTGGCAACGATTCGTGCGCAACACGCCACCGTTCGCGACACCGCGGACGCCAACTACCTACTCGACGCCGCGAGTCGCACGATCGCGCCGTGCGGGCTGGCTGTTGAAGACCGGCTCACCGACCTCGGGCGCTTCAAGTGCAAGAAGGCCTTTACCCGCGAGGTGCGAGACAGTCGCCGAGCGCCTATCTACCCTCGTCTGCTCCCGCCGCTTCTTCGACTTTGCCGCGCTACATCAATGACGTCGACGGTATACCCCGGCGCAGCTCACCGTCCTCAAGGGCAAGCTTGCCTGCTTCTTGGACTCCGGCGCGTGCGTGGGAGTTAGCACATGCCGCAACTGGGTGTCAAGACTCTTTTAGTACCCAAGCCCGGCGTCAACTGGTGGCGCTGCATCATCGATCCACTCGTGCTCAACTCGTACGAATGGAAAATAACTAAAATTGAAATTGAGTACAGCTTCTAGTCTACCGCAACCACTGGCTCAGACTGAGTTGCTCTTAGGGCACGCTATCTCTAACCACAATAAGAAACACTAGGTGTTATTACAGTTCAAGCTACCGGCCTACATCGACTTTGTTCTTGTTCAGTCTTTGATGCTAAGCATGATGCCAGCTGTCTCACGACGGCCCGACCATACGAACCCACATAGGGTATGCTGCTTGCCGGCATTGCGCGTAGCGTCTGGTCCTCTGAAGGCCAATGCCCTCATCTAGCGGGCGGAACCCACCTCCTTTGTAAGTTTTCTTGATTATTGTCGTAAACCCCTACCCGTCCCTACCCTTACCCTAGTCCTCTGTCCGGGCATTCCTTGTGCTTTTTAGGGCGGCCCATACAAACCCAACCAGTCTCCCTCCTAGCGATAGCTGCCGCCCGCTATACGGGCGGGTGCAGGTATAGCACGCCCCCACGGGGGCCCATTCCCCATCCTTCCCTTCCCCACCAGCGAAGTTGCAGCACTCCGAGTGAGACAGCCGAGGCGTTCCGCCGGCAATGCCGTGTGTGATAGGCGCGGGGGTCAACGGGGTCGCGGTTGTGTCACGTTACCCCAACGCATTATCGTGTTGTTGGCGTCCGCCGGGGTTAGGCGGGGGCTGCTGCGTAGCGAGCGTGAGGGCTCGTGTTTTCCGGATGGGCAGCTCCGCGCGCCGCCCCGCCCTCGAAGATACCGGCAAGCATATGCTTCATTGTGCCCGCTGCCGCAACGTCCTCCTCGGCCCGGTGCTCCAACAGCGCCGCGCCGCTGCTCTAGGTGGAGGATGAAGGCCCGGGTCTCGGCATGCCGACCGCGCGTAACTCCTCCATTAGGGCCTCCCGGGGGAGGTGATCTACTTCCGATTCGCGGCCTCGGCCGCTTGTCCTCGGCGGCCCACCCAGAGGCGCCATGTCTCCCGGGGAGCGGCGCCGGGCGGCGAGAGCTCTCGCCGCCGCCGGAAGAAAAACGGGCGGTCGGGCTAGATGTCGCGTCGCACGGTGCCGGCTCCCGCCGCTATCGCGTTTAGCATAGTCGTCGGGGGGTCTCGTGCTGCCCTCGCCTCCGGGAGGTTGGCAACTCCTCATCGAAGCCCGGGGGTCCTCGCCCATATCTACGTTCGAGCCACCGCCCGGGGCGGCTGCGCGGCTCGGCTTCTCCTCCTCGCACCGGTCACGACGCCCGCGTTGGCGTACGAACGACGTCGCGATCGCGCAGTCCGCGCAGCTCGGGCAAAGTCCGGGACATGAAGTCCGCGCGCGGGTCATTACGAGTGGTTTTTAGCCCTATCCAGCCGCTTCCGCCGCGGGCGTTTAGGTGAAGGCTGAAGGCCGCTTCGGTGTGCGAGGGTGACAAGACGCCATGTTCCGCGCTCGGGGCTTGGGCGCGCAACAGATACGGGCGGCATTTACGAGTGTTCGCACGCCCGACGATGTTAGCATGGAAGCGAGCATGGACTAGCGCGCGCGGCGTTAACTCTTCATGCTCGATCGCCGGCTTGTTCCGGACGGGCAGACAGTCCTCTTGGTCCGGGCCCCACTCCATCAGGTACATTCGGATTTGTCCGTTTTGCACAGCTAATATGACCGCGATAGGCAACTCAAAAGCCACCACAAATCCGCGCGGATCTCGGAGCGTAGCGGCATAAGCCCCCACCACGTTGGCCGTCTCCCCGTTCGGCTCCGAGGGTCGGAAGTCGAACGAGTGCGGGTAGGCCTCGGGGTCGGGGGCCTCATTGGTGATGAGATGTTGGACAGCCGCGATGCGCGTCTACCTCGTGTGCCCGCGGTTGTAGCGATATTCAAAAGCCCCCGCTACTGCACCAACCAGCTCCTCCTCCGTCGGGGGTGCGAGCCGCGGCGATCCAAGTTTCTATAACATACCGAAACAAAAAGTTCCGGCCGGCACGGTCCGCCGTGGTGTTGTGACCTCCGTCCGTTCCTACCCGCTCGCCGCTGACCCGTAGTCGCGATAATCGCCATCTTATTTTGTAATTACCTCGTAGTCTTCATGCTACATATGGATTGCCCGCCAACCAGCACCACGCACGGTGGGATAGATTCCCGGCGGCACTCGTGCACGCACAACAAGGGCAGTGTGTGCGTGGGGCGGGGGCACCTGTAGCGGCTACATCTCGGTCCGCCAGTCATGTGCCACATGGAGCCATTGTACGCCGGCTTGCCGTACGCCTCCACTCGGGTCACCACACGCGCGCCGCAACGCACCATACACCGTCTCCATGTCATGTGGAGAAGGAGGACGGGGGAGGGGGCGGGGGCACGCCGCCGGGCTGAGAGTTGTTGTTGTTGGGGTTATTTCGTCCTCCGGGGGAGGGGGGCATGCGATGGGCAGTCACCCTGGATGCCACAAGGTGGCTGAGGGCGGGTCGATCTCAGCACTGCGGTTGGCCATGCAAGGCAGGGGGCGAACATGGCACGTCACTATTGCGGCGGTCATGCGGTGTTGATGTTTATTTGAGTACTTGGAAGGGATTCCGGCTGCTAGGCCATCTCTGCGGCCCTTGCTAGATAGGTGGCGGGCACAACGGCGCGTTGTTGTCCTCTCGTCTTATATCACCCCGAGGCCTACGTCCTCTCCACTTACACTGAAGCTGACCACAACCACGCTCGCTGCACAGGTGGGCGGCGCCTCATACAGAGGCATGCCTCACCACGTCGCTGTACCATACCGCCCGCTCATGTGTCGACGATTGCCACGGGTGGGCCTTGTGTGCATTGAGCGCGGCGCTCACCGTCTTGCTTCTAGCAGGGCTGGTGGCGGCGGCGGCAGCCCCGCGCTAGGCCTGCCCCGTGCGTGGCATCCCGCCCTCTAATGTTTCAAGTTGCCCGTGGGTACCCACGGGCGGTACTTGCCGTGCCGTATTGGGAGAGCAACGGTGAAATGGAGTGGCATCGATTGGTGGCGGCGGCGCGAAACCCTTTCACTGGCCTTGATTGGCAACGGGGTCGATGTAGGAATATTCCAAAGGGCACTAGGCTCCCGCACCACTTCGTAATTATACTGTAATACCATGTACTCATCTTGTATTCTTACCAGTAGTATGACACTCGTCTTTAGTCATTCCGTGACATACGCGCAATAAACCGCATCAGGCGCATATCACTCAATCATCATCACGACGCTATATCCGCGGTGGGGTATTTCAGCATCTGCCTCTAGAAGCCCGACAATCTCGCTACGCTCTGGCCTAATCCGCGATAGCGCACGCGCGGCACAGCCAGTGAGCGGGCGCGCGGCAGTGGGCGGCGAGGCGCGCGGCAGCGGGCGGGCGGAATAAATTATGTACATCCGGTTCCGGCCGGCCTGCTGCTCGCGGGTGGAGGCGGCGGCTACGGCGGCCCGGCGGCCGGCCCGCGACCCGAACGCCCCACCGCCCGCCCTGGCCCCAACACCACCCCGGCCCCGGGTCGGCACTCGGGCGGGCTGCTTGGCCTTCTTGGCCGGGGGCTCCGGGCTACTGCCCTCGTCGACTGTGAGATTGAGATGTGACGTAAATGTGCCCTACTGGTGACGAACGACGACATACGGGGACGATACGGGACGGACGAGGGACGTGGATTTCATACCGAGTAGCGACGACTATCGCGCGCGACCTGTAAAGTACTATATGAATTTCTCGTTTCCATAATTTCATCAAATTGATATGCGCACGCGGGCTCGCGTGTCGCGCGCCGACGCGGAGCACCCGGGCTAAGTACAGGCGGCTGTACGCACTCACTGCACATCGCCGCACATCGCTGACCCCGCGGTGTGCGGCGATGTGCGGCACGACGGGCGGAGATGTGGGCGGATGTAGGTGGTACGGTAGGTGGTAGGCGGTAGGTGGTGTTCGTAGGCGCGCGTTTTAATGCAGCCGCCCTAACTGATGATGATTGTGTAACGCCCCAGCACGCGCATGAAGTACGGGGTCGCCTCACGGTCACCGCCGCTCACCGCTGAATCAAGCGCGGACAGCCGCGCACTCGCATCTGTGTTGCCTGCCGGTGGTGGGTTACATCCACCCCAACTCTCAACCCCCCTGCCCCCCGCGCGCTGCAGCAGGCATGCCGGCAAAGGGATGGATAGCGAGTGTGTCGAAGGATGGCGTGTACTCATGCAAGCACTGCCGGGGCAACGTGACGGGCACATGTGATAAGATGGCGCGAGAGCGGCACTTCCTAAAATTCCCGAACTGTAGCCACTCGTTGAAGCGTGCGGCTAAGTTGCGCCGCAAGGCCGCCGTATCACAAGCAGCAGCATCAGGGGCGGCAGCAGCAGCAACAGCAACAGCAGGGGCGGCAGCAGGAGTAGCTGCAGCCGTCGGAAACGGCACGCCGGCGCCGGTCTCGGACGACGGCGGCTCGAAGGTGGACGATGTGATGGGCGTGGGGGAGGACCCCGTTGGCGAAGAGGGTATGGACATCGATCGACGCGCCTGCGTGGCCGCCGGCGGGCGTGGAACCCGCGATGAGGGCGTGATACGGGAAGGCGATCCCTGTGACTTCTACATGAAGGTCATCGCCAAGAAGTTCCGGGGAGTATGGCACTACGGCGTGATAACCAGCGTCGTTACCGAGTGGGTGTTGGAGATCTACGGCGGGGCGACCCAGTGGCGCGCTGTTTTCGAGGACGGTGACACTGTGGACCTTCTGCGTTCAGAGGTGAGTGGGCCCGGCCTGTGTGCTGGTGGCACCACTCACCTGCGGTTGTATGGAATCACACGCACCCGCCTGGTCGGCGTGGCAGGTTGTGGAGGCTATGGCGGCTGCCTAGGAGCATTCCCCTGTGGATGCGGACGGGGAGGCTCGCTTGGCAACCGTCCCTGAAGGCGATGACCAGTCCAGTGAATCCGAAGAGGAGGGCTGGGAGGGGGAGGGGGGGGGGACGCGGCTGGCGCCGGGTGGACGAGCGATGAGGAGGAGGAGGAGGAGGCGGCGCACCTCCGGGCGTGGGAGTCTGCTGTTGTGCCGGGGTCCGACACGAATGCCCTCACGTTTGCAGTCATGAAGTGCTCGGCCCATGTGAAGAGCAAGAACTTTAACAACTCCGCTGACAGCGACTGGCAGCTGCTGCATGACCTCATGCCCGCCGGCTTCACCTGGGGTGGGATGGCCGTGCCACGCAGCCACAAGGCGATGCGGAAGTTCCTGCGGGTACGGCCGGGAAGTCTGCATGGGTGCGTGCTTGACGCGGCGCGTCTTGGGGTGTCATGCCCCTCACGCTCCTCGCCTCCCGATGCATGCAGGTGCCTGATACATCCAGATATGTCCGGCACATGTGCCCCAAGGGGTGCGTGGCGTTCAGCGGGGCGCCCGGGAAGGCTGGCGGATGGGCGAACCTCCCCGACCAGCACTGCCCGGAGTACAATGCCGACAGGTTTATCCGCATGCCTGCTGGCGGAGCGCGAAGACGCCAAGTACACCACCATGGTCGCGCGAGCTCAACACTTCTACCTTGCCACGCCGCCGCCCCCGCCGGCTCGGACGACTCGGACGACAGCCATGCCAGCGCGCGGCCCATAGGGCTGCATTGTGTACGGTGTGGACGCTGGAACGAGCCCACACTGCCGTGGGCTTGGACTTGTGGAGAGTGCCGGGCGGTGGCGGTGGTTCCGGCGGGGAGGAGGCCCTTGTCCTCCTAGACGGTCCGGGCATCTGCACGGTGGCTGTTCTCATGGCCCCTGCCCACATGTCCTGCGCGAATGCTGCCGACTTGGGCGTCGACGCCCCCGAGCTGCTGGTGGCGGGGATCCACGCGAGGTCGCAGGACGGTGCGCGAGGGGGGGGGGGGGGGGGGGGCGGGCGGGCAGCGGCAGTGGGATAGGCGGGGCAGCGGTTGCTACCGAGTGAGGCGTAGCATCGTTTGCAGTAGCAACGCAGCCTTTCCGGCGTGACGCCGCCTGGATGTAACCCAGCAGTACGCGCAAAGTGCAAGTGCAAGATGATGATGGCGGGGATCCCGCGGGGGGGGGGGGGGGGGGGGGGGCAGCGGCTGTGGGATAGGCGCGGCAGCGGTTGCTACAGAGTGAGGCGTCGCATCGTTTGCAGTAGCAACGCAGCCTTTCCGGTTGCATAGTGTGACGCCGCCTGGATGTAACCCAGTTGTACGCGCAAAGTGCAAGTGCAAGCTGCTGGTGGGGGGGATCCACGCGAGGTGCGCGAGGGGGGGGGGGGGGGGTGGGGGGGGGCAGCGGCTGCGGGATAGGCGGGGCAGCGGTTGCTACCGAGTGAGGCGTAGCATCGTTTGCAGTAGCAACGCAGCCTTTCCGGTTGCATAGTGTGACGCCGCCTAGATGTAACCCAGCCATACGCGCAAAGTGCAAGTGTTACACGCCCGTGTGCCCCACCCAATATCATTGCGCCCGACTTCACTGACGGCATGTCTCGCTCTCCATCATCTCCCGGGCCGTCCGCCGCCTCACCCTGCGCACCCTACCAGCCGCGCGTGCCTTCTCGGAAGCCTCACACACGGCGGCGCGAGTCGCGTCGTGGAACACGTCCCTGACATGGCGGAACTCCGCCCTCACCGCGGCCGTGGTCGGGCAGGGGACTGCCCGCTGATGGGTCGCCATGCATGGGTACTTGGGGCCGCACCAAGCCGGGGTCCCGTCGCAGCAACACTCCCATTCCGTCCGTTGGCCGCAGTACACGCATGACGGGCGTCCGGCCAGGACACGCACATGATAGTGCATGTGGCCGCCTCCCGCCACTGCTCGTAGTGCTCCGGTCAACATGGCGACGAGCAAGTCGGCATGTCCCGCAGGTGGCTGCGGGGCGGGTGGCGCGAGCGCAGCCTCGCTCGCCTCGACAACTCACTCAGCTCTATCAGTCGCCTCAACCACGGCCTCCTCCGCCTCCTGACGCGGCGCATCAGGCGCATCATCGTCGCCTGGCAGGGCGTCCCCCCCCGCAACGGCGCCGTCGGCGGTGGCCGACGCCGTCGTGGCGGGGTGCTGTGAGGAGGTGGCCCTAGACATAGGTGGGGCCGGCACCGCCATGTGTTGCTCCACATGCGGTGCGGTTCCTGACGCGACAGCTCCGTCGCACAGGTACCGGCGCCGGCACCCCACGCCTGCTGCGCTTACCACCAACCGGCATGTTTCCTTTGGGAGGTGGTTCATCCGCGTCGGAGGTGAGCGGCGGTGCCGGTGTGGGTGTGGATACTGCCCGGCCATTAGGGCTCCCGCCGCCCGCCGCTCCGCCGACCCACGCCGCGGCGTGTGCTGCGCCCCGCATAGTCGCCTCGAATATATTATACATGACGCGGGGACGGGGGGGGGGGGGGGGGGGATTCGTGCGAAGCTGTGGCTGGCGAAGGTGGTGGAAGTAAGCGTGGCGGCGTCGGCGGCGTTTTACCGTGCGTGCATGCGTGCGCAACCCCGCGGCAGCAAGCGCCGGACTCGGCGTGTGCCGGCGGCAGAGCTGCGAAGCCATGGACACGGTACGGGATGCCAAGACTGGCTAAGCAACTGCCGAGGCTGGCGGCTTAACCCCCATGTCCGGCGGTTGAGGGACGGAAAGTGCGTAGAAGTTGATCGGCAAAGCGGGCATATAAGCATGGCTGTGCTAGGTTCCTATTAAGTAATGGCGGTTTGTGCTAAGTAATTCGTAGGGGTGGACCGTGCAGCGCAGGTAGGGGGCGATATAAATGAGGCCGGGCACATATACTGCTCCACGAAACGACACTGCTGCCAGACCCGATCGTCTACGGCCGATATAATATTCACACTATATTTACATCGGTGCACACCGCCGCACACCGCCGCACAACGCTGCGCGCGCACATTCGTCGCGCACATATACGCGCGCCCTACCGCACATATTATCCCGGATTCACTCGGTGAAACCGCGTATTCATTACGCCGTGCTACTTCAACAATAAACATTGCGAAATTACACCGACACAATGCCGCCCCGACTAGCTCTTGACAGTACGTGCATATAAATAGTAGTGGCGCGCTGCTCCTCGCCTCCGATGTGTCGTTGACTGCTGCGGAAGGCGGTCGTCGACTGGGTGTTAGTTTCTCCACCTCGGCCGCCCCCCCCCCCCCCCCCCATTCACCGCTCACAGCGCCATGGCAGACCTCGCCCCCCGGGCAAAAGTGGGCGGCGAGCCTTGTTGTCTCGCGTGTCCGCGCCGCCGGCATCGAGGAGGACGAGAAAGACATGAGGAAATGCGTGACAAGGTGGGCGCGCAACAAAACACTCCACCCTCCACATTAGCACGCACCCACTCGTGGCTAACTTGTGCCGCGCGCAGGTTCGTCCGGGAGCGCCGTAAGGCCCACCTCAACGCCAAGGCTTCCACAGTGCCAGCGGCGCAACTCGTGGTGGCCGAGGAGGCCGCATCCTCAGCCGCTTAAAGGCGAAACGATTGTGGCTTGTTGTGGGTGTCTGGGCACTGGGGGCGTCCCGACGCCAAGGTAAGGAAGCTCATGGCGGCGTCGTCGACGGCACAGCCTCCCAGGGTGGTGAAGACACTTACGGATGACAAGAAGCGGAAGAGGCCAGTGAAGAAGCGCCGAGGTAAGAAACTGACGGTCGCGGAGTCGGAGGCGGAGTCGGAGGCGCAGGCGGAGGCGGAGGCAGCGAGATCGTCGAAGCGGAGGGTCCCCAGGGCACGCAAGAACAAGAACAAGCAGTAGCCCCCGCCCCCTTACCCCCCTCCCCTCACTCCCCCGGCGGGAGCGGCGGGCGGCGGGGGGGGGGGGGGGGGGGGGGGGGGGCGGCGGGGGGACCACGCCCGCCCGCCTCCCCCCACCCGCCCCCCGCCACATGCCCCGACGGCAGCTGTCGCGAATATTGTAATTTAAACATTCTTCGGCAAACCGCTGCCTGCCCCCCTCCCCCTCGCAAATATTTATGTAACGTGAGCACTCTTTGGCAAAACATGGCAGCCAAACCTCCCGATGATGACCTTTGATCGGACGGCGGGCAGGCCCCTAGCCGAATAGTACGGCTGCGATTTGCGCTCCCATATACTAATAGTCGTAGTTATCCACAGGACGACTCGTCATCGCGCCCGGGTTCGTACTAGATACCCGGTACCGGCTTAATAAATATATCGCGTACTACCCGGTACTACACGGACAACCTTGTACCTTATACGTCAGTGATAAGGTCTTTTATTTTGGTGATTTCCGATATCGCCTTCTGCTGCTAGCTCATGTAAACCTTATACGTCAGTGCCATGTAACACGTCACCGGGCTGGTACGACTACCAGAATGATTACAAAAAGGATTTATCGCCCGCCGGCAATAACGCCGGATGTACTCGCACGTAACTGGATGGACGTGCCGCCACCAGCAGCAGCCTTCACGGATAAATAATAGTCGCTAGTAGTAGTGCTTCGTCACCCGTATGTCACATCTGAATCTCACAGCGCTCGCCGTGTCGCCGGGGACGGCTTGCGTGGCGGCCAAGTTCTTGACCACGGTGGTGTTGTGCTTGATGATGCCGCCCGCCCTCTTATGTTGCTGCGCCAACACGCCCACCAAGCCGTGGAGCTTTGGCGACGCAGCGGTGCCCGCCAGCGGCAGCGGCACGATCTTGTTGCGTTGAACACTCGATACGATCAGCTTGCCGCCAAACGCGGACTGGGCGGGGTTCCGACACATCAATTGCGAAAGTCAATATGCGTGTTGATTGCTTATCGCGGCGACGGTGGCTGCGTAATCGAACAAGTGCGAAACAAGCGCGACTTACCTGTGGCTTCCCAGTGCCGCGTCACCTCGCAGACCTCGAGCTAGCCTAAGGGATCCCTCCACCCTCGTAACGGACCAATGACGCCCGTAGTCACGGAAAACCACAGCGTGTAACGACCGTTGTTGCCACGGCGTCATGCTGTGAGGACACGCGGACCGGTTGAAGTGTCTTGCGGGACAACAAGTGGTCGCACCGACGACACGGATGTCCTCTTTCGTCCGCGCCAATTTGTTACGGTAGGCGCAGTTGTCGTCGTTGACAACCGTGACGAGCAGCAACCATGGTGCCGAGCGCGTCCACCTAACCTAATCCTCAAGAGTTGACTACTACGAGAGGATGCTCCCCTGCGGGAGCCCCGAAGGCCTATATTGCGACTCGACTCCGGGTGTTGAGGTTTAATAAACCCCCCCAACGGGGACCCCCCAGCTCCAATTCCTTGCCGTGCGCATCGCTACCCGAAAACGTCCATCTGCAAAGCCATGGCAAAAACGGAAAACGACCCCGGGCGCACGAGTAGGGGAAAACCACATTACCGAGGGGCTGCCTGTCGCTGCTTGATGTCGTAACGCATGTGTGCGGCACGAGGACTCACTACCGGGTGGATGAACCTCGGTGCGGACTTGTTCAGCCTCAGTGACCCTCGCGCGCACAAGTACGCGAAGCCGCTGCCGAAGACAACGAGCTGGAAGATGGCAGACGAGCTGCTGGTGGCTGTCCTAAGTAGCTCCCCGGCCGGGAGCGCGAGGCTCGCGGGCGATGGGGCAGCCCGTACTAAAACCCGATGGTACCAGTTACCTAATTGGTTAAAACCACTACCAGACCGTACGGGTCGCACTAGGAAAGTTAAAGTCGTCAGGAAACCCCATACACACGTTTATAACAGTCTAAAGTGCGAGTACCCGGCTTGTTGCGTATCCATAGCGTAATATCCGCGTAATTGTGTTGAGTCCTGAGCCATAACCCGTATGGCGACCGTATTTAGCGTGTAACTGAGGACGCATGTGTCCTCATTTGACACAGAAGTGCTCCAGGTCGTAATTCGCCCGTAACTACCCCTTAACGGGAAAGGGCCCCGTGATGAGCTTGTAATTCAACAGTACGCGTCTGCACAAGCACAAACAGTAGTGAGACAAGCGACTCACTACGTCGGGGCTGCTAAACGGCTTGTAGTGCCGCAAGGGGCCACACGGTGCAGCAAAATTGTCAGTTTCTCCCAACTACCGAACCCAAACCCAGGTACTCAACAAGCACCCACCGGCCGCGGGCATCACCCAGCGTTACCCACCATCCACGGTTCCTCGCCTCGCCTAGTATTGCCAACCAGCTGCCCGCATCGTACGACGGCGTCCCTAGGAAGTTCAGCCGTTACCTTGACCGGAAATTGGTCGTGACGGGGTGCATCCATCTCGAGCCATGGTGGGGTGATGGCCAATTAATTACAATTTGAAGGATGCAACGACCTTCAAAGTGGCATGGCCGTCTTGTTAAGCGCAAAGTACTGACGACCGCATTGTCAATTGCGGTGAAGACGTTAAGTACTACCACGCTTGACCCCCAAGCAACTTGATGAAGCCACTTCTAAGTATTGCGCCGCAACGCTATGCTTGCTTTCAGTATGCGCTAAGTATGATCAATGCATTCCGTGGAGGGGCTCCGAAACAACACGGTACGTGTCAATACATATCGCTGCCATGGGCTGTGCTCAAATCGCTTGATTATGCCTGTGCTGTGTGCAACCGCATGTTGTTGAGTCTTCAGCATGCGACCCTCAAAGACCGCGTGAAAGGCCATCCTCCAAGAAGCACGGCATACATGTTTAGGCGGGAGAGCGTCGTAGGTCAGTGGGGCCGCCCACAAACCCGGGCTAAGTGGAAATACCGCCTTCGGGTTAGGAGGTAAAGGCATAAGCTGTCATTGTAAAATCGGGGCAGATGCTAGAGATTGGTTTGCAGAACAAATTTCGATAACATGAAATATCGTCCATGGGAGCTAAAGGCTTTAGCAATATGGATGGACACCTTGATGCTTTCCTAGTGGTATACTTGCCGGGTGGAAAGCTGCGAGGCATGCAGGTTTTCCCACGAGACAGGTTAGTCGAGGTGAATAACATCCTGGCGGAATGACGCCCGAAGCTTGATGATGATCTCATCGCGAGATTGGTCCCGAGTCTTCTCCTTGTACAACTCCAGTCGGGTGGAAGCCACCCGCTTCAAGAAGGCCTCGACCTGGGTCGCGCTCGGACTAAAGGGCACCGCCTGCGAGCTTGTGGACGCAAGCGCCGCCCTTGCAACATGACAGGGTTTCGCCCGTGGGCATACCGATGGAGTCGCGTGCCCAAAACCTTGAAGGGATGGATTCGGTATTGACCGCCCGGCCCATGGCCAAGCTGGACAACCCGCGAGGGCCGGTGCGCACTCATGGTTGCGGGGTGGACTCGGCGGGGTACGCTAGGCGATGGGGAGACACTAGCCTGCGATCTACGTCCCTTGCGTATCGGAGAGTAGTAATTTCGCGGCAATAGGTCGCGCGCGGTAGCATGCGAAGACGCGCGTCGGGGCGGGCGAGGGGGGGGGGGGGGGGGGGCGAGTTTGGACTGCGATGGCATCCAGTCGAGAGATGGGGGCAGACCGGCCGGGGCAGAAAGGTTTGTGATACCACCTCTTCGCAGTCTCGCATTGACTTTGCCACGATCCGTACCGAACCCCACCCCGCGGTCAAGCTTTGTAGGATACATAATCAGGTCAGGCGGTACTGTTTGACCGTGATTTGCCTGTATGACCGGTCAGCAGTTGCAGGTGAACCGGCGCGGGCGTCGAAATACTGATTTTGAGTACTGTCGGAAATGCCGTATTCCGCGGTCAAAGCTTATGGCTTGAGCGGCTGGTACGACTGGTAAGGGGATTGCGCAATCGCAGATTGAAGGTCAAAAGGATACACTGTACGATGTACATAGTAATGTACCGTCGTGTATCCACTACGGTACGATCTACTAATCATGTGTTCTAGATTAATATACTATTCAGTGCTGCAGCCTGCAGGCGACTGCCGCCGAGCGCGGCCGCCGGCAGCAGCAGTCCTGGCCTTGCATGGGGCCCGGCAGATACAGGCAATCGGTAGCGACTACGACGCGTCGCAGCGGCATTCAAAACTCCAGCGCCCCCCACAGCCCACCCGCCGGGTACCCTGACAGGAGTTTCCCATCGTCACGCAGCCTATGCAACCACTTGTGGTACGCGCCCCGCCCCCCCCCCCCCCCCCCCACCCCCTTTGCCTTTCGCGTCACCGCTCTCGGCCGCGCGCGCCGGCGTGATCATGGCCCACTGTAACATTTCTCGGCTTTTTCAGCGAACCACTCGCGGCATCACCCCCCCCCCCCCCCCCCCCCTTTCCCCCCCGGGGGGGCCACCCTCGCCAGCCCTTTTTCATCCCGCGGGTAAACCTGTCGTTGGCTTTGCTATCGTTACCGCTTCCGGCCGCGCGCGCAGGCGTGATCATGGACCACCCGAACGTTTTTTTCCGGCTATACTCCAAGTACCGCTCGCGACCTTGAGTCCCCCCCCGGAACCACTCGGCGCCTCGCTATACCAGTCCGAACCCAACAATGCTTCCCAATCCTCCGGCTTCACATGCTCCGCCGCGCAGCAAGATAGCGGGTGCAACGCGTTAATCACTGCCCGCGGGCTACTGTTGCAGATGGGCGGGCGCATCAAACAAAATACCCTGCGGACCATGGAGGAACTCGCAGCGGAGTGCAAGGTGAGGTAGCGCACGCACGTAGTATTAGTAGCTACGCCCACATGCTGCAGTTCGGGTTTAATATCGAATAACTTGTAGCTTACTACAGGACATAGTACACAGTTTCATATTTTCGCGACGCGCAGGGCTTGGAAAGTTATCTTGATGTTATTATTGTTATAGGTTATTATCGGCATTGCCGCGCTGCAGCCGGATTGTATTTATGTTTTTTGCTGCCCGGCAGCGCTGTATGTGCGATGCCGTGCTGTAGAGTGCCATGCCCCGCAGCAACAGTCCCCTCTGCATGCTGCCGGCATTGCCGCGCTGCAGCCTGTATTATATTTATGTTTTTTGACAGCCGGCAGCGCTGTATGTGCGATGCCGTGCTGCAGAGCGCCCTGCCCCGCAGCAGCAATCCTCTCTGCCTGCTGCCGGCATTGCCGCGCTGCAGCCTGTATTATATGTATTTTTTTGCAGCACGGCAGCGCGGTATGTGCGATGCCGTGCTGCAGAGTGCCCTGCCGCGCAGCAGCAGTCCCCTCTGCATGCTGCCGGCATTGCTGCGCTGCATCCTGTATTATATTTATGTTTTTTGCAGCACGGCAGCGCTGTATGTGCGATGCCGTGCTGCAGAGTGCCCTGCCGCGCAGCAGCAGTCCCCTCTGCCTGCTGCCGGTATTGCCGCGATGCAGCCTGTTTTATATGTATGTTTTTTGCAGCACGGCAGCGCTGATTTGCAAGAAACAGAAATACAATAAAAGCTGCAGCGCAGCAATGCCGGCAACAATGTGACAAACCACAAGCCTTTAGCCAGGCCTCTCGATGAGGTGTTTCTCAGGGCATCATAATTGATGAACCGTGCCCTGCAGCGCATCAATTATGATGCCCTGAGAAAACACCTCATCGAAAAGCCTGGCTAAAGGCTTGCGGTTAGTCACCTTCATCGATACTTGTTGCCTAAGGCATGCGCCTCTCAGATCAGAATGGAGTTAACATGGTTCGTCGGGTGTGAAATCTTCATGTCTGTCAAGCTCGTGTGGCCGATGTTGCTCATGTCTCAAGGCTCTCTTGAGGTAATAGTGTTTCATTCGTGCAATTGTTCTCTTGTATTCAATAAGACGCAATATCAGCCGGTCTGGCTTTAGCCTGATTTATTTTTGTTAGCAACATGGCTGATGGACGCTTTGCTAATTCCCGCTATTCACGGTGAAATCAACTTCAAGATACCCAGAAAAACACCTCATGCCTCAAGGCTTAAGGTTAGTGACTGTCATCGGGGCAGAGGTTGCTTTTGGCTTAAGCCTCTCATAGGTCAGAATGTTTTGCTTAAGGCTTGAGCATGATGCTTCGAGGTGTCATCATAAATCATCTTTGCGATGCGATTGACCCCTTCTATGATTTCTTTCTGCAGAATTGTTTCAGAGACGTGCTCCAGGTATCGGCCTTGCCACCCACTCCAGAATTGCGTCTAGTGGAGCAGACCCTTAGCCTCCCTTAGCCACCGATTCTTTATCGAAATATGAGAAACATGTACATTGGGGGAAGAATCACAGAGCCTGGAGCAATCGCGTGCCTCAGCCAACCATCCCGCTTTTCACTCCCGCTTCCTGATCGGCGATTTTCACGAGTTGCAGGTATGCTGCTTACCATTGAGTACCACAGTCATCACACCCAGATTGGGGGCTTATGGTTAAGCCAACCCGTATGATACATTTTTGAGAACCCCAGTCTCACACCCAGATTGGGGGCTGATGCCTAAAGCCAATCCGTATTGTATCGCAGGATTCAATTGTAAAAGGTCCGTCGTCCAGTCTGCCAAGCAGCGGTATGCCAAGTGACGTTGTCTCCAATTTTCACAAATCTTTGAACAAAACCCTGTACAGCACCATGTGGAGGCCACTCAGCCTCAGCTCCGATGAGAGACAGCTTTGGCCGGGCACTGGCAATGGTGCGAACGCCTACTAGAAGCCCTTCACTGATGCAGCACCTCCTGGATATGTTCGCACCAACATTAAGGGCTGTCGCGATAGACGTCACCTGTGGCACCGGGACAACATGGGTGAGTCGATTGATAATGGCATGCCACTCCGACTTTCAGTGATTATTTCGTATGCCTTGAATGATTCACGCCAATGACTTAAACTTTCCGCCCTCACAGATCGCTGCGGCATTTCGTTCCTTTCAAAGTTGGGAGGGAGGCGATCCATTGTGGAAGTTGAACACGTTCCACAACGCCATCATGGTGGACAAGCAGCGCCCGCAGCTGATGCATGCGTTCAACCGGATGAGGGCTGCAATGCAAGAGCTGGAGACCATGAGTCTAGCCTTGCTAGAGGAGAAGCATAAGGCGGCCAAGGTGAATGATGCCATAGCCGACAAGGTGAAGGCATGTGATGAAGCCAAGCGACATGCATAGGCAATAAAGGCTGCTACAAAGCGCAAAGCAGAGGAAGGAGCCGGTCCGTCGAAGAGAGGTTGGGGCTGGGGTCGCGGTCTATGAGCAGATAAGTGTTGGCGGCAAAAGATTGTAAGCAATAAAAAATCTTGCTGCATTGATTAACAAAAATTCTCTGCACTACGGCGACATTGATTTCAGTGGATTAATTGATACCAGTTGCCAAAGCACAGCTGTGTTGATACCCAGAGACCGCAGAATTATGAAACCTGATCAATACCACAAGACCTGTCAATAACAAATGCCAAAGTACCATACATTGCACTAAGTACGTTGAACAAAGAAGTGCTTAAGTCTGCAATTGAGTGGGCGACCTCTATTCTGTTTGCATCCTTCAAATTGTAATTAATTAGTCATGGTGCAACCCGCAAAAGCGACACCAACATGTATACCTCTCTCGACAAGGAACTGAAATGGCCGGGCATCCACACCGTTGGGGCAGAGGCTCTCCGGGGCTGGAAGTTCTTCATCTTAGACGCGCCGGACGATACCCGGGTTTTTTATGGAGACATGTTTGGCGAAGTCGACGGGACATGGCTAGGCGCGGGATCAGCTGTACCGCGGCCTGGAAGTGTGCATCGAGAAGGACCCACTAGGGAACCCCAAGCTGCGGGAACCCTTCGTAGAACGGACCAGTTAAAGATGTTCCCGGCAATGGCGCTCTCGGCTACTACGGCCCTACTTTCCCGCTACTTGTACATGAACCATCCCCATGATGCGGCGACCAATGTGCGCAGACTAAGAGAGACTGCCAAGAATTCGGAAGCCGACGTGGCGGGTGGCATCGTCCCCGATTACATGCACCCAGCAATAAGTGCAGCTACAACACTCAGGGCAACCTTTATGCCGTACCCCAACATCCCTGCTGGGGCGTGGACGAAGTCACCGGGCCAGCGGCCTCCGTAATGGCTCCCATCATGCAATGGGCGGATAGATACCGGCAGCCATGATTTTGTTCTATACTGGTCGAGTCACGAAATTTTGTGGTGAGACCAGTGGAGGAGATGCTCCACTCCCCCCTTGGGAGAGTAGACTGCGGACAGATGAGGCATAGTTGGGCCACAAGCCAAAGTGCTTAAAAGTACATATGAGACATAGTTGCCCATAGCCAGTAAAGTAGCGAGTAGCAGCAGCACGCATAAGTGGTGTAGTTTTAGCATGGTGTAACAATCTGACATGCCTTACACATATGATTGTCCCCAACTGTGTCACCTCCCCTGGCATACTGCCACCAGGGGCTTTTCAAAACCGTTGTCGATTCAGATGGTGGAGACCTCAACGCCGCCGCTGATCAAAACCGCAAGGGGGCTAGGTTTCTGGCGGTGGGCGCTGGGTGCGCGGGGCAGCCGCGGCCGGGGCGCTGGGCGGAATTGCTGGGCATTATAACTTTGATCGATTACACTTACCGGCTATACGGAAATTCAGCTAGTAGTGCAGGGCCATTGTGTTATATGTGCTGCACCACACATACTGCCCCACATCATGTGAGGACATGCCAAACCATGATAAGTGATGGTCTGTCACTATGTTCGGATCAGCATAGAAGCAGCACATTTTCTCTTCGATGTGCTTCGGCGCGACAGGGAAGGCATGATGCCCTCTTGGAGTGTTTGGCCGAAGAGGCGCCTTGCTCTGCCACACACCACTGCCGAGGGGGGACCATGTCGCGATGCACTAAGCTGCGTGAAGTCGGCACACAGCGAGGGTGAGGTCCGGCAGCGAATAAGGGCTAGTGTGGGCCATCTTTAGAAAGTATTGCAAGTCCCCAACATACACGTGGTTGCCATGCTGCTCCACCTTGGCACGTCTGTCTCGTAGTACGGCATGCTTGCCGTACTCATAAGTGGGCACCCACTGCTCGTCCCATGTATCATGCATGAACACCACATGCCTCCGTGTCTTGGATAACCTGCATGTGTTGTGCACAACCTGCATGTGTGTATACCAAAACTCAGCAACATGGCACCACCATGCATGCAGTTTGGAGTCAGGCGTGGGGGGGGGGGGGGCTTTCTCCAGAACTTGCGCTTCCGTCCTTGTGTCCTGGTGTACGATACAGAGGTAGCCATACATGATGTCCCTTCCCCTATCTTGCACTGGTGATCCAGGTTGTACCTACGTGGTAGTGCAGCCAACAAACTCATAGATCATAATCAACGATCATAACATATCATTTTCAACCGCAGATAAGAGTTGAATCGACTCATGTGCGTTGATTTCACAAACCGCATTTCCTTTGCTAGCGCGGCCGGGGCAGCGGGGTGCCAACGCGCCGCGGCCGAGGCAGCGCGGCGCCAACGCGCCGCGGCCGGGGCAGCGGGGCGCCAACGCGCAACATGGTAGCAACGCGCAGCAGGGCATGCAGTAGGCGGTTCACATGGTAGTACGAAGTTGCGCATATACCCGGAACATCATGCTGAATTAAGATTCTGACGTATGACATGAGTTAAGATTCTGACAAAATGGGGGGTAGAGGGGGGGCATGGGGCCCGGGGGGGGGGGGGGGGGGGGGGGGGGGGTCACTTGATGTTATGGGGGTCGAGCCCCATTTCATATGCTCGCTTCCGTGCCGGTCAAGCTCCACTGTGCCAATTCCTTGACAATACTTATCCAGCGCCTTTGCGCAGGCCGCCCAGTTGGCGGGGGTAGCTGAGGCGCCTTGTTGCACGGCGGCCGAGGTCCCGGTACTGAAGTCATACCTCGCAACAGCGTCTCCTTCGCCGTCGCTGTCGTTGCGGCTGTCGTCGCAGGGGTGGCCTTCCACAACCCCCGCGACAATGCCTTCGGCGTCGCTATCGGCGTCGAGAAGTTCGCGTAGCTCTTGTTATGTGCACATATATGCGCGCAAGCATCTAAACGAATGCGCGTGTAATAAGGATGAAGCACAGCAAATCATCGTTTACACGTGGCCAGTGGGATACCCTCACCCCTAAGCTAGTAACTAAGCAGCCCCCCGAAGGCACAGTCGGTGAGTGCGCAAGGGGCGCACCGCCGGTAGGACGTCACTGGCGCCTTGATGCAACCTGAGAGAGAAAGCGCTCAGCTGCTCTATCGTCAGATACATCGGTTGCATATCCTACTCAGTTAGCTCTTCCGAGTCGCCGTCGTCGTAAATCACCTTCACCATCTCCTTATTAGCCGGGTCTGCGTCCTCGTTATCCCATCTCCAACCCACGACATGGGTGTTGGATAATACACACGGGTGGCTATCACAGGTCGGCGGTGGGCCTATGGCAGGTGTAACGGGGCGTCATGGAGGGAAACGAGGGTCGGGGGGGGAAGACTACCTGGCCGAGAAAGTTCCCCCCGCGTCCCGAACGTATAGGTTATTACGACAGCGCCCACGTGAAGTTCGGCATTCTTCTCCTGCGTTGCGATGCTTGCTGCCATGCCACCATCAGACGACACCGAACGCCCCTCCCCGCCGCTGGGTGCGGGGCTCGCTGATCCGTTTCGGGAAGACAAGAGCGGCGGAGAGGCGGCGGGGGCGATGGCGGCGGTGACGATATCGATGGCGGCGGCTCGCCCCGCGTTTCGGTCTGACCGGGTCCGGACGGAGCAAAGGGGTGACGGCCGTATAGTGCAGCACCTACAACATGGGCGCCATCACCACCGGCTGCGACAGGCGCGGCGGTGGACGGGGGCGGCTGGGCGCACGCACGCCCATCTGTGCTTGTCGTAGAACCGAGTCTTCGTGAAGCAGGGCCCACACGCGCAGCGGCGCATTTTCTTGGTCACCTCTACCCAAGTCCCCTCGGAAGGCGTCCAACCCTCCTTGCCCTCAGGAATACGGCGCTTGGAGTTGCGACGCCCCATGGCACACCACTACATACTCGGCGCCGGCGGCTCTTAGCGGCGGGGGTTGGTAGGGGCTAGTCACTGGCGCTCCGGCGCTGGTGCGATGCATGGTAGCAGAGTGGCCGTTGCGAGTCGTCACGGAGCTTGTGAGGCGTCAAAGTACCGTGTGGCGAAATTTCCAAAGATTACGGGTAGCCGCGCCGCGAGGCGCGATGTGGGCCCAATGTACTATGGGATGGAAAAAAATGCTACTGGTAGCAACTACGGAACGCGGGCGAGCCGGGCACTTCATTGCGATTAACGAGCCTAGCATAAAAGTGGCGATTACACGGTATATACAAGCGATTGTAAGCCCATTCCGTGGGAAAATCGCGATTACGGGCCGCCATATTACAATATAATTACGAGACAGTCTGGGAGGCTACGGTAGTGGGAAGAGGGCACCGAGGGCTAGAGGCGGATATGATGGGACCACTGAATGATGTGCGAGATGCAAATGCGGCATAAGGGTTGCGCGTTTTGCATTTTGAACATTGTTGAATTGGCTTCTCTCGTAAACTTGTAACCCCCTAAACACTCGTAAACTTGGTCTCGCATTAGTGGGGGGGGGGGGGGGGGGGGGGGGATGCCGTGGATGGAATGCCCATATGTCACAGTGGGAATGCGCAAGATTTCACAATGGGCTGAGGGCATGTAGGTAGAGAGAAGCAAGACAGTCATCACAATGGAATCGCGAAGGGGAGGGGGGGGGGGGATTATCTGCTGGTACAAGCCGCCGCCCATAGCCAGAGTGAGAGGAGTGCATGTGCAAGAAATAAGCGGGGGCCGTCGTTTTGCCAAATGCGCCACTTCGTTGTGCCACAGTCGGTGGCACCCTGACGCGGGGCATCGCCCCATGTACGCAAGGTTGCGAGGGTCGCGGCGTGCCCTCCGACCCAACTGATCCGCCCTCCGCGCGCTACCGCCGCGTGGCCAGCCGGTCTCGTCAGATTGTGCCCCGGCCAACAAGCTCCATGGATGCCTCGTCCTCGTCAAACGCCGTACATGTGGTGCGCTTCGTTTCGCGAGACTTCTATTGCACTTGGTGGAGTTGCAAGGCCGCGTGCCCCAGCGGACGACCTCGCGCGGGTTCCTCAATTGTTATGGGATGCGGGTGCCCTGGGCGGGGCGGCATGCCGCGCGCGTTGGGGCTGGAAGTAAGAGCACTCGCATGTGATGAATTACATAAGGCCATGAAGTACAAGCTATCGTGTGAATTACAAAACCAAGTGAGTACCTCATCCGCCTGGAAAAGAAGCGCCAGTAGCAGATCAACATCACAAGCCCGCATCCCGCGCGGCCCGCAACCCGCACGAGGCGGGGTGGACGAGCACTCGTACGAGTACGCCTTCGGGGGTGCTATGTTGGCAGAGCGAGTGACTGCGAATCTGAAGGATGTGGTTCGAGACCGGCCGGGTCGTGAGAAGCTGCGCAACCTACCGCCGCTTCGTAACGGTACCTTCTTGCATCATCGTCGACGATCCCGTACTTCGGTACCGAGCAGGTAGGTCGCTACGTCAGCATGTCATCACGAAAATGACATCTGAGAAATTTTCGTTGTCCGCGAAAGTAATGATAAGGCTGGTAGGTCCCGGCTATAGCCTCGGCCGTCTACGTGGATAATAACTAAAATTTATTTCGATGTAACCAAAATCGCCAATGAGTTGTGAAGCTGCCAAACTATCCCAGCATCCGCTGGAATAGTCGCGATAGTATAGTGGTCAGTATCCCTGCCTGTCACGCAGGAGACCGGGGTTCAATTCCCCGTCGCGGCGCGACTCGATCTCCGAGATTTGCACCAGAACAGGCACCCACGGACCGTGGGACAAATTTTGCGCATACACATCACTTCCGTGGGAAATACGGGTACTTTTATCTGCATATGAAGTGCCTCAAGCGCGAGGTCAGATTTTAATGGTTACTATCGCAGCGCCCGCCCGTGCAGACAAGAATGAACAAGATTGGAACTATTGATCACGACTTGATCACTCGATAATATGATTACATGTGCTAGACGCAGCAACATTCAAGAAATCCCTCGATAATATTTAACGGCACGACAGTCACATGTGGGCATGTGGCGTCAAGCAAATGACTGCGGGGGGCACAAGGCTCGGAGTAGGTACCCTGTACCTGTCGCAAGGATACAAGGATACGGCAAGGATACAAGGATACGGTGGATAAGACCCCCTCGTCCCGGGGGCGGAAAAACAATCCCCCTCGTATCCACATATACACGCTGCGGCGTACGGGTACAGGGTATCCAGATTTCGCTGATCGTTATTCTCCCATATTACGAAGTACGGGTATTCGCCGCTTCGCCGCTATGAGAAAAGGAGGCGGGGCCCTCATCGCTGTATATAGCGACTCCGGCTCATCCATTCGCATATATTATTGTATGCTAGTAGTTCATATATAGATGTCGTATAGATTTTATACTTTATCTCTGTATAATAACCCTAGAAAACGGCTGACCACGGCTAGCATTAGCTCGGGTCGGGCACGGAGGGGCAGAAATGCCCGAAAGCTCGATCGATTAATTGCTGAGTCGAGATGGTAAATGCCGGTGGTCAGTGAAGAAAGGCGTGGAAGAATACGTCGGAAGAATACGTCTCTGTACCGCATGTGTTTTTGTCCGCCCCCGCTCGTATTCGCTGCCTGTACCCCACGGCCCACTACGATATTTGTCACTTTTTTAACATCATATTAAATACGCGCTGCTATATTTATGTGTCCAGGGCTATGCCTGCCCGAGTGCTTTACTGCAGTATAGTCACCGGTGCCGCGCGCGCAGTGGCTCGGCGCGGCGCCGGCGGTCGAGAGCTGCTCCTACCTACAGGTACACCCCTCCTCGTAAGTCCGGGTTTTGCATTTTCGATCGCAAAGCGCATGCATGGGCGAGGATAACGCCGGCTGCATGTGCATACATGCTAACTACAGTGGAATAGTTCGGGCGAACGCCTATTGTGCGCTTTATACCCACCCGCGCGACAACACGACCATTTGAAAAACGCCAAATCAGTGCATGATGCGTTGGCGCCAGAAAGTTGTGGGTTGCGCCAACCGTCCAAACCTATGGAAATTGCGGCACTCGTCGCACCAAACTCGGTGGATACGGCCCTTGGCATAAGTTGCACACACCGTGCGTGTAGGCCACTGAAAGCATGTCACTATAGGCACGACATGACACCCCAACGACAAGTTGGCCACTGTGGGGAGCAGTTTTGGGGTGAACATGCTGCTGTTTCTGCGGCGAACGCACGTAGGAGAGGCGCTCGATGGCCCCCTTGGTGTAGGGCAATGCTCTACTATGGGGGCGCGTGGTGGAATGGCAGTTGCACCGTTTCGTGGGCGGGGTGGCGCGGTAGGGGCGTGGATTTTGATTAATATGAAATTCCTTGAAAAATGCTGTGGAAAATTGCATTTTGGTTGGTAGATGTGTGTATCGCTAGGAGGTGGCACATGCCAAGTGTTGGTGGTCCGTGGTCATCCACATACATAACTCTCTCGCGCAACTGAGTATGGGGCTTAGACACGCACTTGGCGCAAAGCCACGAGCCCGATATGGGTGGGCACATGAGGCAGTGAGGGGCAACTTGGATGATCATCTTTGGGGATTTTTCCGGGGACCCAAAAAATCGATTTTTGATTTTGGAAGACTGTTTTCGACGCAGATTTGAACGAGGAATCGCGTGGTATTTTTAAAAAGTTTTTCTGAACAAACCCTGAGAAGTTATAGCGTTTTAAAGCCAAGGGGGTGTTGCTGCGCGTGGCCGACACTGATGCCATGCCAGTATCGCAACGCGACATGTACTGGCCGCCGCCCACACGGCTGCACCCCAACCAAATGCACCCGAGCCCCTCGCCCATGTGTTCCTTCACGCATTCATGGCCATCCCGCCGTTTGGTTGTCTATTCACGCGCGTCGGCGTGTGCGTGATACCGACCCCGGTTTTGGTGCAGTTGCAGGCGACGCCCATCCACGCACCAAGTGCAGCGTGATTCCCTAGTCAAAGGTCTTTTAAGCTTCGGTTTGAGCCACTCGTCATGCAGGTTTTATAAAACCTTCTGAGATTCCAGGGTTTCATCTCATATGCCCTACATTCAGGTACCCTAGACTTCCGAAGTCTTGAGACTGCCGAAAAGGGACCCCAAACTTATGTGCAGGGGTGTACATCGACCTGAGAAGGATATCGGCGAGCCAAGTGGACGGAACCTGACAGAACCTACGTCCTGTGTGACCTCGTCTCTAGCCCCCGAAGGATGCGCCGAAACCTGTCCATCTCCGCGAGCAGGGCCTTGCTTAGCTCTTCTATGCAACCTCCGGTCTCGATCGCCACTGGGACGAAGCGGGCGGCGCGTCTCTCGGCCAGGGCAGGTAGGGCCTGCCGTGAGCGCCGGTGCAGCATGTCGCGCTAGCCGCGGAACTTCTTTTGCGGAACTTCTTCTGCCTTGATGGCGGGCTTAACCGGTGCCATACGGTGGTTCAGGTACTGCGAGACGCTGAAGGTGTCGACCACTGACACGTCGATGTATGTGACGTCGCCGGGGGCGTGCCAGCTGCGTACGCAGGCATCGCAAGGTCGGCGGCGTTGGCCTGGGAACCTGGCCTCGCGCGCGATGCTGGAGGGAGGCACGCCTGCTTCGGTGAGTGCCTTCAGCAGAGTTTTCACCGCCGCCTCGTGCGCCTGTTGTGCGCCTCGAGCTCCACCCCCCCCCCCCCCGCCCCCCCCCCTGTTGGGCACCTGGTGGTGTGGAGCTGTGTTGCCAGTTGCTCAGGAAACCTCGTGTGTGCCACGTCCTCCGACGTCTGCCTTCGGGGGTCGCTCCCGCTCGGGATCTCCGCCAGCGAGTGGCAGCCCTCCGGGTACACCGGGAGGCCGAGGCTGAGGCGCTAGTCCGCCATTAATATATGTGCCCTCGCATTGTGCAGTCGGGGTGTGTGTGCGGTTGTATGCGAGACTCCCCCGCCTAACGACGAGAAGAAACGTGCGAGCGGGATGGCGGTAGCTGACCATGTGTATTCCGTCCTGTCCTCCAGCTGCTTCACCAGGTCGCAGTATTGGCGGACTTTGACGGCAGTGTACAGTTGCGAGAGGAGGCGGGGCCCCGGAAGGCGGTGGAGCCCTTCTGGCGGAGGTATCTTGGCCTTCAGCCCGTCTAGGACGGTGTCAACAGATACGAGTGCGTATAGGTAATATAGCTGTGCGCATTCGCCGTTGGTGGGGCGCTTTGTGCCCACGCTGATGGCCCGAGCCGCATGTGGGATGGCCATCAGCAGTGGCCGCTTGACCTCGGTGGTGATGCTGCGCGCTGTCTTGACGCTGTGGTGGCGGTGGCTCCGGTGCAGGGCCTCGCTCCACCTGTGCTGGGTGTCGGGTGGAGGCGGGGCCATCGGTATATATGGCGCGGATCTTGTCAGCCAGCGGCTTGACGGGGCCGTCCGCCAGGAGCCGCACGCGATCCCATTGGTGAGGTAGTGCTGCTGCTAGGCCCCCGTGTTGTGCGATCTCCAGCTCCGCTTCCAGGATCACCAGGTTAAACCTCCCCAAGCACATGCCCATCCGGAGCGGGCACGTGCTTGGATCCACCACTCAGAGTAGTCCCGCATCTCCTCCTGCTTGCCCCGTGGCATGGCTGACCAGGTGGCCATCGTACTTTGATCTGCTTGCTGCATGAATGGGCGCACTGCGTCCATGTCTGCTGCTCGCATCACCTGCTGGTAGCGCCAAATGGAGCGCTGGAGGAGGCGGAGGGCGGCCTGTGGTGCGCCGGAGGAGGCCATGTCTCGGATGAGCTGGAGCAGGTGAGCGTGGATGTCCCTCCTCGAGTAGGGGCTGGAGGTCTTCTGGGGCGCCGATGGGGACCCCTGCCACCATGATGCTGGTGCAGACCTCGATGGGGAGGATTGGCGGGTTGTCCGCCGGGGGCTCCGTGCATATTAGCCACTGGGTCTTGGCTGCGTTTGCTGACAGGCATGTGCCCTCCAGGAGCTCATCCAGGTGCGCTAGCATTGCCGTAGCTGCTGCTGCCGCATTTTATCGATTCCGCAGCCAAACACATCGGCCAAGCGTCCCTCTAGCAAGGATTCCACCCTAAGCCCGCCATGACGATTGGGGCCGCGCTTCTACACAAGTGCGGCATGAAGCCATGAAAACGTACGCAGCAAAACCGCCGGCATGTCTTTGGCAGCGGCGGATGATTACACAGCCGCTTGCCCATACAAAGTAAACCAGAGACACTGCCGCCAGGATTGACGAGGATTATCAAAGAAATGCAGCCCCAATGAGTGGGCGAGGGTGGGGTTGAAGAGGGGGGGGGGGGGGGGGGGGCAAAGAGGAGGGTAAGGGAGAAAAGCCCTCCAGGCCTCCGGCTGCCGCGCTGTCTATGTGCTGCCCATCCACCGCACGCTGAGGAGATCCACCACCTCGTCGCAGTCTAGCAGATTCTCGTCGTGCACAAAGGACTGCCCAGCCACCGCCCAGCGGTTGCTGCCGGCCGGCGCGCGCCGCGAGGTCGCCGGCATCACCGGCACTGCGGTAGTCTCGTCCTGCAGATGCGAGGTGCGCGAGAGTGTTTGCCGCCTCGCCCCCAGCGACAGGCTGGACCCGCTAGAGCCCGACTCCTCCTCTGGGAGCTCCAGCCGGATGGTGCGTTCCGAACGCCCCCCTGCAGCATCACCCATCGGCAAGGCCCATCAGCTGCCTAGCAGCGTCCCATCATGCAACCGCACCACAGGCAGCCCAGGCAGCATGCAAAAATGTGAGCAGAAAGGATGGGAGGGGGTCGCACTGCTGACCGCCTTGCCCTTGTTGGACCGCTCCCCCCGCGCGCTGGTGCCCAGCCCCAGCATCCTCTTGAACGTCTCGTAGTCCACCCTGTAGCTTGAGTCGCTGCCGAGCACCCCGCTGAGCTCATCGCGCTGGATGGTCTCCATCTCCATCTCCTCGCAGACCTTCATGATCTCGTCCCTGCGCAGCCGCACCGGTGGGACAACCGCAGTGGTCAGTCAGTCAGTGTTGCACACATCCCGCCAAAGAACTTCATCACAGACGATGAGGCATGTAAATGATAAACAAATACTCCCACGGAAATATTTATAGACTGTATCGGCAAGCAGGAAAAGCCACGCAGGAAGCGGAGTGAGACATGCACTGCCAGAGAGAGAGGAAGAGAGGGGAAGGAGAGGGAGAGGCAGAGAGGGCATGCGTCAGACTACACGCAGCAGGTGTATCGGCGGAGCCCGCACGGCGTCAGGTATCCGGATTTGTCCTTGTCTATAAAGTCGAACGCCTCCCTCAGCCGGTTGTTTGTCAGCATGTCCTGCTCCTTCAGCGCGGTTGCGATGAACTCCTCAATGTTGAGCAGCCCATCCTGCGACAGGTCGACAGCCTGGGCAACGGTTGGAAGCCGGTCAGCAGGTGTATCCAAGGATCATCAAATGGCGAAGAAGGGGAGAGAGGGGGGGGGGGGGGGGGGGGGGGGGGAGGACACGAAGGAGAGTCAAGCTAAGGCAAGAGCAGTCGGTAGCACTTTGCATCCGAGCATTGCTGTGGGTGTGGGGGCGATTTTTCCGCAGCACGCTGCTGGCATGCAGGCAGGCAGGCACAACAAGGCCACGCTTGCCTCAAGCAGGTGCGCCAGCTCCTCAGCGTTGTAGCTGCAATCGTTGCGCTTCAGGCCGTGCTGCAGCTCCTCAAAGGTGATGTAGCCGCTGTTGTCCTTGTCCAGCTCCTTGAAGTGCGCGCGCAGCGACTCCATCTCGTGCGGCTTCACGAGCTTGGCCACCACCAGCGCCACCATCTGACGCGCGCAGTTGGGAGGGCCGGTCAGCGGTAATCGTGCACTTTTTTTGTCAATGGATCGGAGCGGAAAGGCGGCGAAACAGACCTGCTGGAAGCGGTTGGCATGCGCAAAGTCCTTCAAGTCCTGCAGCAGCTGCCGCCCCGAAAGGTTGGGGAGGCTGCCTCCCAGCATGATGTCGCAGAAGCCCTTGATTGGCGACACCACAGCGCGGGTGAGATGATGGCAGCGAATTGTGTCAGAATCGCAGCCGTGGAGGGGCAGTCAAGCGCACACGCACACATGTCCTCGCGTGCTGGTGCTAGGAGCAAGAGGGGGCGGGCACACCTGCAGCGTGATGGAGCCTGCGGGGCAGTTGGAGCATTGCGGGAGCTGCGCCACCTGGTTGGAGAGGCACGGCGCACGTGATCAAGAACGGGGCAGGGAGGGGATCTGTCGCGGCTGGCACATGTGTACTCCCGTCAGTAGCAGTGCAGACCCGCATGGGCAGCTGCCTCACCAGGTCCTGCATCAGAGCCACCGGAACGTCGATGTTGCAGTGCCACAGCGCGTTGCAGATCTCGTCAGGGGACACGTAGCCGTTGCCGTCCTTGTCCAGGAAGTCGAAGATGTCATGCAGCGTCTGCGTCGTGAAGACCGTGCTGCGGTTGACCGCGGCGGCGATGAACTCCTCGTAGCCGATCGACCCCTTCTCCCCCATGTCCAGCGCGTCCATCAGGTTGTTCACCTCCGAGTTGTCCATGCTCAGCCCAGCTATCTTCAGGCCCTCCTGCAGCTCATCCAGCGTGACCTGCCCGTCCTTGTCCAGGTCCAGAGCCTCAAACGTCTTCTTCAGGTTGGCGATGCGCTCCGGCACAAGGCAGTTGGCGGCAATGTTGAGCCTGCAGATCGAGCCGCAGAGGAGGAGGGCGCTCAGTTTCCGTTGAGACAAAGGGTTGGGTGGTCAGGGAGGGGACCTGGGCATGTCCGCCCTTGTTTTTGTTGGGTGGGGGGGGGGGGGGGGGGGGGTGCTCATTGGCGGCGCTTACATCAGCCGCTTCAACCGTGTTGTTTTGGTGAAATTGTTCAGTCGCTTCACCACGAGGCCGTCCAGCAGGTTGCCCTGGTCGCCAGCCATCTACCGCAACCACATACAGGCGTGAGCTGGGAACACAGCAGAGATACTGCAGAAGGGGGACAGGTAGACAGAACTGGCTGCGCTGCGCCGGGCTGGGCTGGGCTGGGGGACACGCTGGCTCGGCGCACCCGAATCCAGGGGTGCTTGAGCGCCTCAGTGGCGGACAGCCGGGTGCTATCATTGCGGTCCAGAAGTCTGCAGGTTTCGACCACGGCAGCAATGAACGCAACTTTAACCTCCCCCCCCAAAAGCAAACACAGACACACGCACACACAAACACACACACACACACACACACACACACACACACACACACACAAGGGGCGGACCCAGCCTCCCTTCCAGCACCCAACGCCACATCATGCTTGGGCATGGCGTGGGGCGGCCTACTTGGACATGAAGTCCTTGCACATGGGCGAGATGCGGTGCCAGGGGGCCGACTTGAGGTCGATGGGGGTGTTGATGACGGCCTTGAAGATGTCGCGGTCGGTCTCGCCCCAGAAGGGCGGCGTCCCAGACAGCAGGATGTAGATGATGACGCCCGCACTCCACACGTCCACCTGCTTGCTGTAGCCGCCCTGTCAGCGCCAGCCGCGCCGTCCCACCCAGGGATAATAAGTACAGCGCACCGGCGGCCGGCAGAGTCGTGCCACCATTGTGCCCAGAATCGTGCTACGCGGGTAACCACAGACATCAGCATGATGCGCTCATGTCATAGATAGTCATGCCATGAAACAGCAATACCTAATTGTGAAAGCGCACAACCATGCGCCTTTTCCCCGCAGAGCCGGCGGCCGACGCTCGTGGTTCACCCCCCCCCCCCCCCCCAGCATTAGGGTTTTTCAACCTAGCTACACGAAATAGTGTGATCGCGGTGTACTCCCCTCGCGCTCATTAGCCGCCGCAGTGATGAGAACGCTTCAGATAAAGACCTGCCCTGCCTGTCAGAGGTCAGACACAGATGAAACTATCGCAACTACTAAGGTTGCATTCGAGCCCAATGTGAGCCTTGCCATACATCGGGTTCTTAATACAGGTGCGACGGCACCTGTGACTGTTTCACTAGATATTTAAAATAATTGTGTTGCTACATTACCGTATAGATACCGCAGAAGTTTTTCGGATTGGCAAGGGGGGGGGTACATAATACCAATTCATTGTGAGCATGGCGGTCAATTAAATGCCGGGGGGGGGGGGGGGGGGGGCTATTGTTTCCTGCTATGGCAGGGGTATTAGAACACATAGCGACTATTTCAATGCCATTGTCCAGGATTGCGGTTTCTCACTTGCTCAGCATCCGCTGACGGCATATAGTCATTGGCCTGCGGACTATTTCCAGTTAAAATACGGTCGACATATATACGCTAAAGTACTGAAACGAATATATCAGTATAATAGCAAGAATAAATTACATGGCGGGGGCGCTCAGCCATTAACATACCACCTGGCGGGCCTTATGACAGGGGTCTCAAAACAACATAAAAACGCCAATCCAATAAAATTTTATAGTGTCAAACTACTGAGACCACGGTGAACTTACCTTGTCGCATGTTGACTCCTTTGCTGTATGCTGTCATTGCCACTTCACAATATCATGAATGCAGTATTAATATGAATAGGATGGTCATGGCGAAATCACCTTTCAGGAAGATTTGATTTACTTTCCTACATGTTTTCGGTGTTCAGTGAATACCAAGATATTTTCTCTATGATCTTGGCAGTAGTGCATCTTTAACACCTGGGATTATAAAACCATTCAGGATGGCACAGTCTTGTGATCAATGCAGCAGTCAACTCCTTGCAGCCAGGTGGGAAGAGGGGGGTAGGGGGGGGGGGGGGGGTTACCTTGAGCACTTCCGGCGCCACATAGTACGAGCTGCCCACCACCTGGTTCATCTTCTTCTCCACGCCGCCCTTGCTGGGCACAAAGGTGGAGAGCCCGAAGTCGATGGCGCGCAGGTCGTTGGATGGAAAGGGCGCCCCCTTCCGCACCTTCTCCTTCAGAAGAAAGTTCTCCGGCTTGAGGTCTGCACCGCGGCCCGAGGCGGCGGCATGTCAGGGGGTGGCCCCACACCGGGCTCAGGGCGAAGTGGCCAAGGGGAGGGCAGGGCAGGTGACGCACCGCGGTGAACAATCCCGTTCTCGTGGCAGAACTCGATGACCTGCGGGGGTGGGCGCAGCCCGAGAGACGGGGGAGAGGAGGGAGAGAACGAGGGCATGTCAGGGTTTATGGCTTAGGGTTTGAAACCCTGGGCGATACAGGGATGGCTATTTTGTTTTGTGGGGGGGGGGGGGGGGGGGGGGACCTCCAGGATGACGCGCGCGATGTCCGCCGCCTCGCCCTCGGTGAACTTCCCCCTGCGTGCAGCGCCCGGGCGGAGAGTGAAGGTATGCCTGGGTAGGTGGGGGATGCCAGATAACCTGCGCAGAGGGCGCCACGCCCGTGATGCTGCCTGGCGCACCTCTCGATGATCGCGTTGAACAGCTCCCCGCCGCGGCAGACCTCCATGATGAGGAACACCTGTCAGAGCGCGGACGCCACAGCCCGCTGTCAGCACCTGCCGCCCAGCCCCCGCCGCTGCCACAAGCACCGCTGCCTCACCGCCGCCTCGCCCTGGCGCACCTTCGAGCGGTCCTCCCACACCTCGCGCAGCCCTATCACATTCTTATGCTGAGACAGCAGCTGCATGATGGCCACCTGAAGCCCCACAGCGGCAGATTCAGGCGCCCGCCACACTGCTGCCCCCCCCCCCCCCCCCCCCTCTCCACCTCGATCCTTCAATGCTGCCTGCTCGAGGCTCAGGGTGGGTAGCACACCTCGTTCACAAAGTCGTGCCTCTTGAAGTGGGACCTGCACATGTGCGTTCCAGCAGGATGAGCGCCGGCTCACGCGATGGTAAGATGCGCAGGGGATGTGAAAGAGGGGGGGGGGGGGGGGGGGGGGGGCAAGCAGAGGAGGGGGTCAAACCTGAGCTTGGAGATGGCCTTACAGGCCCAGATCTCGCCGGTGATGGTGTCGGTGACGAGGTAGGTGGTGCCATAGTGCCCCTTGCCAAGCTCTTTCCCGAAACGGTACCTGATGCGTGGGTCCTACACGCACACCGGGCCAGCCATTTCGGCTGTCAGCTGGTGCCTCCCCCCCCCCCCCCCAATACACACACAAGTAGCGCCCCTTTCCTTGCCGACCATGTCCCTTCCACCCCCTCCCCTTCCTGCGCGCGGAATTGCCAAGGCCACACCCGGTTGTACCACGCCACGCGCCCGATCTCCCGCCGCTGCAACCCGCCACCGCTGCGGTGGCTGCTTGACATGGAGCTCCCCGCAGCAGAGTCGTTGCTGGCGCCTGATGTGGATGCGGTCGCGGCGGCGCCCTCCGCGCCGAGCCGTGGGCAGGAGCCTCCCCCCGCCAGCGCGCTTTTGCCGTTGCCCGCACCGCCACCGCTGGGCTCGTGGGGTCCCAGATTCGGCACCGTCATCGCCTTGCGATGGAGAGGTAGCAACGGCGGCGGTGGCGCGGTGAGTGGATTGGGAGCAAAGTCACCCTGGGGGCTAATATTCGCAGCCTCCAGCAGGCTGCGCGGCGTTGGCGGCACGAAGTAGCTGCGTCCCTGGTCCGGCTCCTGCTGGTCTACCCTGGAGTCACTGCTGTTTTCGCTAGTCGGCGAGGACACGGTCAGCTTGTTCCGCTTGGACGTGAGGCGCACCATACCTGCTGGAAGCCGGGGTGGGGCGGTGTGGGGGGCTGCCGGGTCAGCACACGTTGCATGGGCGGGCGGGGTGGCACAGCCGGCATATGGCGCGTGTGGGGAACACGCTACCGCATTGCCTGGAGGCGAGCGTGCGCAGCAGCCGCTGGGGTGTGAGCAGCGCGCTGATGCGCCTACACTTGTGGGTGTCGGCTTCGCCTCCTCTTGTTTGGGTAGGACCCTCCCAAACCAGTGCAGGCAGTGCCGGAAAGGGGGGGGGGGGGGGGGGGAGTAGGGGGGCCCAAAGGAGGCGGAAGGCTGGTGGGAGGTGAAGAATCGTCGCCACAGAAGACAGGACGTCATCACACAGTGCCAAATATAGCAGAGAGGATGGCACCGCACAGCACCGGCGGGCCATGACGCCTACCAACAGACGAGCCGACCTACTGATCAACAGACGTACAACGCCGCTCGGGGAACATGCGTGAAGAGGCACAGGGTTCAGGGAAGGCCTCTCTATGAGGCCGCCCTACCGCATCCCGCCCCCATCTAACCTCTCCGCCTGTCTAGAGCAGGAGACCGAAGACTGCTCATAAGCACGAGCCGCCATGCCGCACACCGAGATACATAAATAACAGATGCACATACCCACCCACCCCCTCCGTGCTCAAGTAACGATAGCACTAGTGGTCCTACGGACCCTGGTGACAGATCCGGGCGTGATCAGGTCGGCTGTGAAGCTGAAACTAGGGTAAGGCGTTGCGTGAGGGGACGCTGGAGGGAAGAGGGGGGGGAGGTGGGGGCACAGTGGCTGCTGTGCGCTTTGCGGGCGGCTGGTCGGAGGCATACCGGATGCTGCCCACGGCTACGCCGGCGCGCTGCCTATCCGAAAACTGTCGGACACTCGCGGCCAGCCTTTGTATCCGTCTGCGCTAACTAGGCTGCTGGTGTCCAAGGTGCCCGACCGCCGGCGCCGATATGTGTCGGCCGACGCGGCGCCGCGCCGTCAAGCCGGTGGCGGGGTCGAGCGGCGCAGCACGCCCCGATCACAGATGCCGGTGATAGACGAGTAGTCGCTCTAGGGCTTTTAAACGACCCTCATCCGTCCACGCTGCGGGTTTTCTCATGCCCGCCGCACCGCGTGGGAGACAAGGCGGACTAATCCTTACATAATCCTTAACTACACGCATGGACTATACAACACGCAGGGACTATTGCGAGATTCGGGTGGTTTCCTGATCGCCTTTTGCAGCTAGCTGATGATTATTACGAGATAGTCGCCATGCACGCAGGGATTTTACCCTCAGCATCGTCCGCGCCGACTCTTCTGATCTAAACGTGTTTATGGGGTTTCCTAACGGACTATAGCTGTCCTAGTGCGACCCGTACGGTCTGTAGTGGTTTGAAGCCGTTACCATCGGGGTTTGGTACGGGCTACCCCATCGCCCGCGAGCCCTGCGCTCCCGGCCGGGGAGCTACTTAGGACAGCCACCAGCAGCTCGTCTGCGATCTTCCAGCTCGCTGCCTTCGGCAGCGGCTTCGCGTACTTGTGCGCGCGAGGGTCACTGAGGCTGAACAAGTCCGCACCGAGGTTCATCCACCCGGTAGTGAGTCGTCGTGCCGCGCACATGCGTTACAATATCAGGCAGCGACAGACAGCCCCTCGGTAGTGTGGTTTTCCCTACTCGTGCGCCCGAGGTCGTTTTCCGTTTTTGCCCTGGCTTTGCAGCTGGGACGTTTTCGGATGGTGATGCGCACGGCAAGGAATTGGAGCTGGGGGGTCCCCGTTGGGGGGGTTTAAACCTCAACACCCGAAGTCGAGTCGCAATACAGGCCTTCGGGGCTCCCGCAGTGGAGCGCCCTCTCGCAGTAGTCAACTCTTGAGGTTTAGGTGAGGTGGACGCGCTCGGCACCATGGCCGCTGCTCGTCACGGTTGTCAACGACGACAACTACGCTCACCGCAACAAATCGGCGCGGACGGAGGAGGACGTCCGTGTCGTCGGGGCGACCACTTGTTGTCCCGCAAGACACTGCAACCCAGTCCCCGTGTCCTCGCAGCTGGGCGCCGTGGCATCAACGGTCGTTACATGCTGTGGTTTTCCGGAACTACTCGCGTAATTGGCTTGTTACATGGGTGGCGCCGCTCACGCGCCGGTGTTTTGAGAGGGCTCGTTGCCCTCGCCCCAATGAAGCGTCAGCAACGTTTGCTGTGGTCGCAGTGGGAGGCGTTTGTGCGGCTCGTGCCGATGCGTCTCCGACGTCTCCTACTCCAACGTCGTCGTCACAAGGACCACGACAACCTGCAGCTGCCCGCCGGGGGGCAGCTCTACCACCTGGCGTGCCTGGCGTCTCGTGGTGTACGTAACTACCCTTGGCCAACTCTGGGTTTGGGACTTCGGCGGCCGTCGCTGGTGCAGCAGCAGCGGCCGCCTCGTCGTCACCCTCGCTCCGACATCATTGGCATCGTTACGGGCCGGCATAGGCTACAAGGGCCTCTACCCCGGCCAACCCGCTTCCAACGTCACGGCAACGCATCCGTGACAACACGAGCTGCCCGCCGGGGGACAGCTCCGCCACCTAACGTGACTTGTGCGTTTCGTGGCATCATCCTAAGCCTACGCTTTGTGGGTTGGTCAGCAGCCGTCGATGGTGCAGCAACGGCGGTCGGCTCACCGCTCTCCGCGAAGAAAGACCCACGGCGACAGCTAACCGAGTCGGCGGGTCTTCTGCGACGTCGCCGACAACCGACCCCGACACACCTGAACCGGTACGGCACGACCACACAGGGTTCCACATTTCCGCGCCCTCAGCGTTGTGCGTTTCACCCGCCGCTCTTCGCGCAAGGGGGCGAAACAACCACCGCTGGTGATGACGGCAGCAGTACATCGCTGTCATCGCGAGTTGTTGCGTGTCCACCCCTCGTAACGTGCCGGTATGTGTCGGCCGACGCGGCGCCGCGCCGTCAAGCCGGTGGCGGGGTCGAGCGGCGCAGCACGCCCCGATCACAGATGCCGGTCATAGACGAGTAGTCGCTCTAGGGCTTTTAAACGACATAGGGGGCGGAAAAAAAAGTGGGCCCTCATCCGTCCACGCTGCGGGTTTTCTCATGCCCGCCTCACCGCGTGGGAGACAGCAAGGCGGACTAATCCTTACATAATCCTTATCTACACGCAGGGATTATTACGAGATTCGGGTGGTTTCCTGATCGCCTTTTGCAGCTAGCTGATGATTATTACGAGATAGTCGCCATGCACGCAGCGGGGATTTTACCCTCAGCATCGTCCGCGCCGACTCTTCCGCCCAGTATTGTACGGGTAGCAATCCTTACAGCCCAGCATGTTCGAATATGAGATACAAATGTTCGGGAGAATATATATACTTACATGAGCTAGCAGCAGAAGGCGATATTGATCTAAACTAGTTTATGGGGTTTCCCTCCTTGCCCTAACCGCTTTTAAGCTACAAGTGCTGCTCAGTGGTACGGGAACTAGGCATCGGTTGTTGCGCCCTTTTTGGGTGCAACACGAGTAGACATAAAAGCAGCCAGAACAGCTGAGCCTGCCATCTTCCAGTTTTCGCTGCGTTCCACGCAGCGATGTAAAAACTGTCTCGTAACCAGTTGCGAGCAAGGTCACCTCAGGTTGTTCAAGACCACAGCCGGCTCGCCATCCGAGTGTGATATTCTCGTCCGTACGTCCGTGCGTTACTATGTCAGATGGAGAAGAACCCCTCGTTGAGCCGACGCTCAAGTCGTTGCAAGCAGATGTGCGTGCATTGGCTACGGCTGTAGCCCAATTGACGGCTCGTGAGCGTGTTGTTGATGGAGAAGGGGCACATGGCTCTGTCTCCGGGCAGCGCATCGCGGGACAGCCGACAGGCAGCGGGGGAGCCGCAGAGCGCCCCGACTTGCTAGAGCTAGCCCAGAGCGGCCGTGTCGGAGCAAAATCCGTGAGTGCCGAGGATGACTACCTCGCGGTGCCAGAATTACTGCAGAGAGCAGAGTCTGATTATGAGGCCGTTCGACCGGTCAGCCGAGTGCCTGGACTCTTTCCCTTGAGCACCGACCTAACGAACGAGTACCTCAAGCAGGATGACCGGCGTCTGCCGGCCCAGGAGGAGTATTTGTGGATGTCGTGTTTCGGGGCCCACATGGCCGCGCTTTTCGTGGCTCTCGACGAGCTACTGCCCTACGTCCATGATACCAACCAGGACTTCACCCCCTACCTCGCGAGAGCTCGGAACCACGCCGAGGCCATCGACAAGGCGTTTCGGTTTCGTTTGGCCTTCCTGCGGAGGCTAAATGAGATCAAGCGTGTCCACGGTGACCAAGGTGTTCTGGATGTGCTGCGAGCCCAGCATTTTCAGCCTGCTTCGGAGCATCTGGGTTCCGCGATCTTTGGGGACCTCATGCGGGACTACGTACGAGCGCCGTGTCTTCGAGGCGACCGTTGCCAGCAGCGCGAAAGTAGCCGCTACTGCTCGAGTGGTGGCTGCAGCTGCCGGTCGCGGGCGTGGGCGAGGACGTGGTGGTGGACGTGGGCGTGGCCGCGAAGGTGAGCACGATTGACGGTGTGGGGCGCCTTTCGTCGGAGCTGCTGGAGCTTTGCGAGGCCACCTTTCGGTGACCGCCGCAAGACGCACCCTTGCAGCTCAACGGCGAGATGAGCGCCCCGTGTTAGGGCCTGACCCCCCCACCTTACAGACTTCCTTTAGACCTTCCTCGGTGCGGCGCTTCTCACAGCTACAGCCGAGTGCGGCTCAACCATCCGCACACCTGCACATGGCGGCTCAACTAACCGCCTCCCGTACCATTCCACCACTGCGTCCGTTGGTTGTTACACTACGTGTTGCAACTGGTTCGCAACGACCAAGTTTCGCGCGGGTACGTTACGCGCGAGACAGGCGCTACGAGCGCGAAGGGCGCGCAGGGCGGCCCTCTTACCTGAACCTAGCCCCGCAAACCCGTACCGATCCTACTGCAAACCCGTCCAGCAGCTACCGGCCAACCGCCGGGAACCTAACTGCTGCTGCCGAGTACTTTGCGAACAGTAGTCGTACCGGTGGAACTCTGTCAGTAAAACGACGCACTTACGTAATTGACGAGCCCGAAGCTGTCGCTCCCTGGGCTGCTTCATTGCGAGCTCGGCTGCAGGACGCGTTCGGCTCAGACGAGCTGGGCCTGCGGACGCTCGACCTACTCTCCAGCTCCCTCAGCGCTCAGACACTCAAGAGCTATGCCGGCCGGCTGTCTCAGTTCGCGGAGTTCTGTCACGACTCCGAGAACATCAGCCCGCTGGAGGCGACTACTGCGACTGTCGTTCGGTACGTTGCCTGGATCGGCGAGCGGGGGCACATCGCCGCTAAGTCACTGCAACCATACCTGTCTGCGATCAACACGTTCTTCGAGCTGCACAACCTCGACCCAATCGCCAAGGACAGCCTGCACTTAACTTCAGCAAGGCGTGGGCTGATGCTGCGTCAGCGCCGACTGGACGCTGCCCCTTTGCGTGTCCCTCTGCCTGCGGATGTAGCTTACCGCTTCGTCACAAAGGCCGAGCTGACGATTGTGTCTGCCCCCTACCCAGAGTACCACCACAACTTCCGGGCCCTCCTGGCCTCGGTTGTCAACTTTATGTTCTTTGCCAGGGGCCTTACTGGCGTGTCCTGTCGAGTGCGAGACGTGCATGTCGACGACTACAACATCACCCTGCAAGTGTACCGCGAGAAGGGTCGCGCTGGCCGACGGGGACCCGACGACCTGCGCGTACTTCTCCTTCCGGTGTCCGAGCACCCTCGAGTGGCACGTCTCCTGCACCACTTCATCGACAACGTCCAATCTGTCCCCCTGGTTACTGTTGACTTGGCTACATCAAACTTCTGGGCTGTCACTGCGGCCGAGCAGTCAAAACCTTGGACTGCGGCTACAATGTCAGACTGGCTGTCTGCAGCCATCAGTCTAGTCAACGCTGTCCCCCCTGCTGGCACTTCCTGGACTTCACACAGTCTTCGCAAGGGCGCAGCTTCTGCAGCAAACGCCATCGGAGTGCCATTGTCCCACATTCGCTACCAAGGCGGTTGGGCCACTAACTCTGACGTCGTTCAGGACTACATCGACCCCACCGTTCTTCCTTCACCTGGCGCATGGTTCTTCTTTGGACACATCGCCCCCCTCCGCCACTTCCAAGTCCAACATGACTCCGCAGCGGTGGCCTTCCCAGCGCCTCCTTCATGACTTGGCGCTACCTCTTCTCCGTCAATCCACCGCTCTCTCCGTTCGCTCAAGACTGGCAAAACCAGACTCAACTTTGAAATGATCTAAACTAGTTTATGGGGTTTCCCTCCTTGCCCTAACCGCTTTTTAGCTACAAGTGCTGCTCAGTGGTACGGGAACTAGGCATCGGTTGTTGCGCCCTTTTTGGGTGCAGCATGAGTAGACATAAAAGCAGCCAGAACAGCTGAGCCTGCCATCTTCCAGTTTTCGCTGCGTTCCACGCAGCGCCCCCCCTGACTCCGTTTTCCCTCCACGCTTTCGCTAAACCATCCTGCCAATTTCGGCTCTTGACCGTGTAAAACAGCCTGCGCGACCTTTTTGGCAAAACCAGACTCAACTTTGAAATCCTGTAATCCTTACCTGTACCAGGGTGACCCCTGCTTGTACCAGTAGATAGCGACTGGATATGTCGGAGTACACGGGCATGGTCTTCGGCACAGTGGGTGAGGTGAGCAAGGGGGTGCACCGCACAGTGCGTGGTATCGCATGCTTGGCTGCGGACCAGGGTGCCCTCTCATCGCGGGGCACTCGGTGCATCACCCGGGCTCACCAGGAGGCCTTGCTCGCAAGAGATTTCCTCGGGGTCCTGAGCTTGGTGGCCGCTCGAGAGCGTGCTCGCTGCCTCATCAGACGGCGCAGATTCGTCTCCCATCCCGTTGCTGAGGCTGCACAGCACGTCCGAGGATCACCTACACACACAGGTGCTCGCGTGGCCCGGACTCTGAACCGTGTGCGCATCACTCATCCATCCCGCCTTATGCGGGATGCGGGCCGCTTTTAGGCGGCTTGCTGTGTTGATTTTCTAATTCTGGGGAACTGCCCTTTTTGTAATTCACACCAGTAGATAGCGACTACTGTATTAGTAAGGATTACACGCGGACACTCCGGACAGGGATGACCGCACGAACGCTGGTGAACTGTAGTATTGTTTATTGCCTGGTCGGAGGCTACCATGGCGGTTCCTGCCTCTGTTGGCCCGTAGCTGGATTTCTTTCTGGATTTCCTTCTGGATTTCTGTGTGGATTTCTTGAATGTTGCGTCTAGCTCATGTAATCATTGTTTATTGCCTTCCAACGTGGAACCAAAAAGACACAACGCGGAACCAAACCCGACATCATATCCCTGCTAGCAGCGGCACCGGCGCCACCCATTCCCTCCACACCCCTCCCGCACCTGTAGTGGGGGCGAGGTATTCACTCTGACCTCTCCCTACAGATTCTTGACCTCGGTGGCGACTGCAGTGTCCCGGCGCGGTAGCGGCTCCGCCCGGGGAGGGGGCTAATGTGGCTCGACGCGATTCAATTATAAATAATCGTGCGCCCGAAATAATAACACTGAATTTATCCTCGCAGGGATATAGCGCTATTCGAACCGCGTGCCCGCCCGGGCAGTCCGACCGACGCAGCAGCAGGTATGGACGGCCTTCTCGAGGATGTTCCGAGCAAGGCCTGCTGTGGAGGTGAGGCGGGCCACCAAGGCCTCGGACACGGCCATGAGCGAGGCCACACGCTGGCGCCGCATAGCCACAGCCATGACCATGCCGGCGTGGGCGAGCACGCGGACGCTGCGGGGGCGGGGGCGGAGGTAGAGGACTGCTGCGGCGGCGACTACTGCACCCACACCACCGTGCAGCACCACGACCACATCGGCTTTCTGCGCAGTGGGCAGGTGAGACGCGTTCTCCGCCCGCGAACGCGCGGCGCTGGAGCCTGCAGCGCGCGGCGCGGCGGCCCCTTCCCGCTGTGTGGATATTTTACGAGAACGCGAGCCGCCCGCTTGATCTTAGGCAATTGGGGTTGAGATGCCCCTTTAGCAAGCTACCTCGTGACGCACATATAACTCTCTGGTTTCTTCCTCTATCTTTGAAACGTTGTCCACCATCTGCATCCGCCACCTTACTTCCCTGCAACATTGAGGGCCGTTAAGCCTATCTGCACTGTATGTGGCTGTGGCTGTGGCTGTGGCTACGTTTGGGTGTGGCCAATTGCGGTGCAATTCGTAACAGTGTGGCTGCGTATCACACGGGTGAAGGGGCCGGAGAACCGGGGGAAGGGGCGCCGTCCCCACTGAATCGACGCTGAGTCGCTGCTGCCACCTCCACCACCCCCCCCCTCCCCTCTTCCGCCCCAAAGCTGTTCTGTCATGTGGGCGGGAAGGAGCACCAGCATGCGCTGGAGCACATGGACGACGCGGCGGCGGCGGGCCTGCCCTGTAAGGTGCTTCCCGCTCTGGATGGCCACGTGCACGGCCCCAACTGCGGCCACGAGCTGGTGCCTCACGGCGACCACGTGGACTACCTCGTGAATGGCCGCCTGCACCACGTGGGTGAGTTCCCCCCCCCCCCCCCCCCCCCCCGCGCGCTTTCCTTAAGCCCTTCTCCTTGCCTCCCTTCCTCCGACTAGCCACCAAGCACCAGCACCAGTCTCACCTATCCCCAACTGTGCCAACCCTTGTCCGCTGTGGCGGCCTCGCAGTCGAGATGACCTGCTGCAACCGCGGCTGCCGAACCGCCGCCACCGGACCGATGATCGTCGACCACGGCAAGGTGCAGGTGCTGGTGCACAAGCGCTTCAACTCTGAGGATGGCCTCGTGGAGGAGGCATCGGAGCCGGAAGACGAGGCAACAGAGGGACCGCTTAACGAGTGAGCCCTCCTTCGGCGGAACCACTGCCTATAGGCAAAGCCATGGAGGGCTTGCCTGACGCGCTGATTGCCCCACTGACTCCCCGGCCTCACCCTGTCCCTGCCCTTGCTATGCAGGCCGCTTCTGGGCACAGGCTCAGAGGTGGAGGTGGTGTCGGAGGCGAGCCCGGCCAGCGGCGATGTCACGAGCAAGATCCACGCCGCCGGAATCTGCTGCCCCTCAGAGGTTCCCATCATCCACCGCACGCTCGCCCGCCTGTCCGGCATCCACAGCGTGGACGTCAACGTGGTGCTCAAGACGGTGACGGTCCGGCACGACGCGGCCGTGGCGCCGGCCGGCGTGGTCGTGGATGCACTCAATGGCGCGCGCCTGCAGGCGTCACTCATCTCGGGCAACCGCGACGAGGCGCGCCGCCGCACCTGCAGCGAGCAGCTGCCCCCGTGGTACCTCCTGCTGTCGGGCTTCTGCGTGCTGCTCTCCTTCGCGCACTACTCCGCCGCCGTGCCGCCCTGGTTTGTGTACTTTGGGCTGGTGTCCGTGAGCCTGGGCGCGCTGCCCGTGCTGCTCAAGGCGGCGGCCGCGCTGCGCAGCTGCTTTGTGGACATCAACGTGCTCATGCTCTTTGCAGCGGGCGGCGCTATCGCGCTGGCCGACTACAACGAGGCCGGCGCCATCGTCTTCCTGTTTTCCATCGCGGAGTGGCTCGAGGTGAGCTGCGTTAAGCGCTGCCCTCTGGTTGCACCCAGCGCCAGTGATCGGCTTGGTGAGCTGTTGGGACTCGAGTGATTCTGTCTTCTGGGGGGTGTGCGAGTTCAGCGTCGTGGTCACCTTGCCTTTCTTGCTTGAGGGATGAGGCGGTTTGAACTCAATTCAAAGCTTAGTGAATAGGAACTGAAACATAAGTCAAAGTGCCAAGGAGTGTGGTTAGTAGTGGTTATTCAGCAAGAGCAACTATTGGTTTTGGGGGGTTCAAAATATAGGCATCAAAACTGTTGTGGAACACTTGGCGATTTCATTGTTTGCATTTACTTTTTGGTACATTTTCGGATTTAATGTTTCGCGATCCGATTGGCTATAATGGCAGCCTCTGTGTGGCCAAGCTGCTGAGTGGGCTGCTTCCCCCCCCCCCCCCCCCCCCCCCCGACCATTCCTTCCACGCCTCGCAGGCTCAGGCCATGAAGCGCGCCCAGCTGGCGGTGGAGGAGCTGGTGGACCTGAAGCAAGAGACGGCGGTGCTGGCACGGACGGGGCTGGAGGTGCCCAGCGACAAGGTAACGGTCGGCACGCACGTACTGGTTCTCCCGGGGGAGCGCTTTCCGGTGGACGGCGTGATCAGCCGCTCGAGGACGGAGGTGGACGAGAGCATGCTGACGGGCGAGAGCCGGCTGATCCACAAGGTCCGCACAGGCCAGCCAGATAACCGCCGGCTATGGGCTTTCCTGCCTGCCTGCCTGCCTGCCTGCTTGCATCTAGCCGCATCAAGCCTGACTCGCACTGGTCCGCTGTCTCGTGCAGAAACGGCTGGACAAGGTCATGTCTGGCACCGTCAACGCGGGGCGCTCCGCGGTGGAGGTGGAGGCGACCTCCGTTTCGGAGAACAGCAGCGCCGCCGTGATGGTAGGCCGCCGCCTCCGCTTCCCCAGCCTTGATCCTAAGCCCGCCGTCATGGCAGGAGAGGGCCGCCGTGCAAAGGGCTCCTGCTGACCCCTCAGCGCGCTCCCCTACAGGCCCGCCTCGTGGAGCAGGCCTCTGGGGAGCGCTCCAAGACAGAGCAGTTCATCGACGTTTTCGCCAAGTGGTACACCCCCACCGTCATCCTGGCCGCCGTCCTCGTCGCCGCGGTGCCCGCCGCAATGCACCACGAGCGCGCCCCGTACTTCCTCTACCTCGCGCTCGTGCTGCTGGTGACCGCGTGCCCCTGCGCGCTGGTCATCTCCACGCCGGTGGCCGCCGTCTGCGGCCTCGCCCGCAGCGCCCACGAGGGCATCCTCTTCAAGGTGCGGCCACCCCTCTGTGCCGAGCGCTCTGTGTGACGGACTGCCAGTATCTGCAAGCCCCTGCCCCGCGGCGGCGCACTTTCCGATGTCGCGCCTCCCTCTGTGTTTCGCGCCTGGTTGCCATCACCCATGCGTGCAACCCACAGCAGCTGCGTTCTTCCATCGTTTTTTATGTCTGTGTGGGACTGCTGCTGACGTGGCCCCTGCTGTGGCGTGCCCAGGGCGGGCAATTTCTGGAGTCGATGGCCAGCCTGCGGGTGATCACGCTGGACAAGACGGGCACCCTGACAGAGGGTCGCTTCCGCGTGAAGTCCGTCACGTGCTGGCCCGACTCGGGCATCAGCGAACAGGCGCTGCTGTACTACGCCGCCACCATCGAGGCGCAGTCGCCGCACCCGTTGGCCCCCGCTGTCGTCGCCTTTGCCGCTGCCCAGGGCGTGTCGCCCAGCAGCCAGGCGCGCCCCCTCCTCAGACCACAATCCCGAGAATCAAACTTCGAAAACCCTGAGATCGGACAGGCCCATTGTCTCGCCAATGTCCTACGCATGTTGAAGCTAGGGAGTCATCTCAGCGGGAAAACTAGAACCCGTAAACCCTAAAGGCTGATAAACCCGGTCGCCCGCAATTCTGTTCCTGTTGATGAGCTCGTGCCAAAGCCAGAGTTTACCTATCTGAGGGCCGCGGTTGCATGACCAGGTGTCGGCGGTGTTTAACCTGGAGGGCATGGGCGCCACGGGCGTCGTGGACGGCGAGCACGAGGTTTACGTGGGCAACCACCGCCTGGTGGAGGAGCGCGGCGCCGCGTCGGCGCGCACGGCCGAGCTGGCCGCGCAGCAGCAGGACACGGTGTGCTGGGTTCTGGTGGGCGGCCGGCTTGCAGGTTGCATAGAGCTGACCGACCACATCCGGCCGCACGCCAAGACGGCAGTAGCGGCGCTGCAGGGCCTGGGCGTGGAGACGGTCATGCTGACGGGCGACGGTGCGGCGGTGGCCGCCGCTGTGGCCGCCGCTGTTGGCATCCCCTCCGTTGACGTCCACGCGGACATGCTGCCCGAGCAGAAGCTGGAGGTCGTCCGCCGCCGCAAGGTGTGCCTGCTCTCCCCCCTCTCCCAGTCGCATTTTTTTTTTCAATTCACTGAGTACCGGGTCCCGCACCTGTGGCTGAGCACTGGGCGTGCCCGCCGCGCAGGTGCAGCATGGCAACCTGGCGCATGTGGGCGACGGCATCAACGACGCCCCCGCGCTGGCGGCTGCGGACATCGGCATCGCCATGGGCGTCGCCGGCTCCGCTGCCGCAGTGGAGGCCGCCAACGTGGCGCTCTTCACCACCGACCTGCGCAAGCTGGCGCTCGCCATCCGCCTCGCGCGTGTCACTCGCCGCAAGATCCAGGTCAACATTGCGTTCTCGCTGGCCGTGAAGGCAGTCGTGCTTGCTGCGACGCTGGCAGGCTACGCCTACCTGTGGGTGGCCATCCTGGCGGACGTGGGCACCTCGCTGCTGGTGGTGCTCAACAGCTGCCAGATCCTGACCTGGGGCAGGCCGCTGCTTCGAAAGCCCAAGTGCGAGTACGGCCTGGGGCTGGAAGAGCAGGCCCATGCCCACAAACACTCTGCCGGCGGAGGTTGCTGTGGCCCCAAGGCCGACTCACATGCCCACAAACACTCTGCCGGGGGAGGCTGCTGTGGCCCCAAGGCCGAGGCTCATGCCCACTCCAGCGGGGGAGGCTGCTGTGGCCCCAAGGCAGAGCAGCAGCCCCACGACCATTCCCACTCTACCGCAGGAGGCTGCTGTGCCCCCAAGCCCGACTCTCATGCCCACAAACACTCTGCCGGGGGAGGCTGCTGTGGGCCCAAGCCACAAGCTCATGCCCCGTCCCACTCCAAGGGAGGAGGCTGCTGTGGCCCCAAGCCCGAGGCTCATGCCCACTCCAACGGGGGAGGCTGCTGTGGCCCCGCGGCAGAGAAGCAGCCCCATGACCATTCCCACTCTAGCGCAGGGGGCTGCTGTGCCCCCAAGGCACAAGCTCATGCCCACGCGCTGTCTACTGAAGGCGGCTGCTATGGGCCCAAGGCAGAGAAGCAGCCCCACGACCACTCGCACTCCCATGGAGGAGGCTGCTGCGGCCCCAAGCCTCAAGCTGATGCGCAAGCCCAGGCGGCCGGAGGAGGCTGGGGCGGCTTCAAGCCCCACGACCATGCTCACATCCATCCCACAGGGGGAGAATGCTGTGCCGCCAAGGCGGAGAGGCAGCCCCAGGCCGCCGCCGGTGGCTGCCAGACTCCCTCGCAAGCCATCCAGGCCTGCAGCTCCCGCAAGCCGGCATCACCAGAGCACATCCAGCCGCCGGATGACTGCTACGAGCCCAAGGCCAAGGCCAAGGGCGGCAGCCCCAAGCTGCCTGCCGACCACAACAGCGGCTGCTCCTCCAGCCACCCGGCAGCCCCGGCGGAGACCCAACCTCTTATCTCCCCTACCCACGGCAAGCCCAAGCCCAAGGGCTGCTGCGGGAACAAGAAGCACTCGTGACCGCCCCGTGCATCTCGCTCTCTCATCTCGCTCTGTGTCGACCAGCTCCTCCGCTGGCACGGGCTGCCGATGCTGAACGTCAAGGCGCTCAGTCTCGAGCCCCCCCCCCCCCCCCCCCCCCCGCCTCACGTCCCAACTGCGACGTGCGGCAACTGTCGTCGGAGCACGTGCTTATAATAATACACAATGTGAGCTGGGTGCCGTCTGTGCTATGTTCCTAGATACTGTTGTGACGTAGGCCGGCAGACGGTACATACTACGGATGACACCCAGCTGGCGGTGCTCTGCCCGATGATATCAGCAGTGCTGAATGGCTGCAGATGTTTCCATCCGGCGCTTGATATGAATTTCAGTCATGCAGGCACGCAAACATTGTAACTTTTTTTTTTCACAATGTGCTGGTGAAAGACACGGCCGGCATATGCTTGACTATTGCAGCTGCGCGTCCTGTGTGCTGCTGCGGGATGTGCTGACTGAATCCAGATTAGCATCGCACTTTGCAGAATCATCAGATATTTTCCTGTACCCGCAGAGCATATTGGCGACCCGCCTGCAGGGCATCATCTGGAAAAACACAATAGGAGCACCAGGCATAGCATCAATGCCCCTTCTCAACAGTGTCAATACAGTGGCCATAAAGCGGGGGTGATATAAATGACTGATATATATTTTTAACATCGCGGCGCCGCGGGCGCGAGGCGCGCTCCTACTGCCCATTTACAGCGGCGGGACGACGCCGTCGCGCGGTATGTTCGCAGTAATGCGCTACTGCTGCTCATTAATGCTAGTGGCGCATCATCAGGGCGCATAGTACACTTGCCCACACAATTGCGGAGTTGCGGGATTCAACCCATATGCCCAAGTGGTTGCATTGAGGCTGTGCCGGCGTGCATGCATCTACCCAAGGGTCATACGGCTCGCGGGGCTAATGCGCTGTGATAGCGCGTCACACTCGATTGTTACGCGTTGTAGCCGTTGCCATCAATACCTTCATTTATGCCAGATGAGCAAAGTAGTGCTTGTGGCGATGGCGCGACAACACGACCAGAACTTGCGCCAGTGGTGCCCATACGTATACGCATGGGCCGCACTTGCCGCTGTACCCATACCACGTCGCCATTGACGTGCCGACTGTCCACCAAAAGTTTAGGGCAACTTAAAATATTTCATTTAGAGTGTTAGACAAGCCCTATGTATCGACTCCCCTGGTTTTCCGATTTTCGAATAAAACCGTAGGAAGATTATCGATTTAATCGTTGCATGCGCAAGCATGAGAGATTTTCTCTCGCGGTCTTCTTTCCGTGGGGCGAAGCTTCCATATGTAGTAGTGCAAGGCTACGTGCCCAGCATAGCGCGTTGTCGTGGACCGAGTGGCAAGAAAGTGGCACGTGCACTTGAATGCCCCTATCTTTTTATCCGTTGTGGTTGAAATCATGCTGAGAAATGGGGCGTCGAGTCGTGGCGCGTGTGTGCATCGCTCTAAGGGGGAGGGCATGCACCAAGTATGAGTGGCTCGTGTGCAAATACACCCAGCAAACTATCTCACCGCCGGGTATCGGGCTTTAGGACACAGTTGGCGTAAAGTTACGATACGCCCACGTTTTGACCACATCCTGAAACCAACGTCCAAGTTCTACCTGTTAACCTATATATATGTATTTTCATAGTGCCTAAACGAACTTGGCGTGTCCTGAAAAGTCCACCACCGCCTCACGGTACGGACCCATCGACGAATATTTGAGACTAGTTCCAGAAACTTCGGAGCAATCCCTGAGCCGCTATGAAAATGCGCGTGCGTCCTAGCGATTGGCGAATGCGTGCTCAACGAGGCGACACTTCATTGGCGATAGTACATCAATACACACCGTGCAGTGGCTCGTGCGAACATGGCCACACACCGCCCAACACCACCCTAGTTCCTTTGAAAACCCTAAATATCGTTTCTCGCCTATCCATGGCAAGCATGCGGCCATGGGCGCGCTATGCCATGCGCGGCGGCATGTCTTGCGTACCAGCCCTTGAGTTAAGGGGATACTTGAAACGCCCAATAATGTGGCGCCAGAACCACTTGTGTATAGGATCGTTTTTACATCAGTGCATTAACATATGCGCACGACAAACAGAACTAAAAGCAACTATGAAAGGTTGGCAGCAAAAGAGAGACATAAGCCTGAAACCAACGTCGAGCAGGAGGCCAAGGAGCCAATAACCAAGGGGGAGCCAAGGGAACCACGAAGTCGCCAAGCTCCCAGGAACCAACGGGTCAAGGGAAGCACTGAAGCCAAGGAACGACCAAAAAGACCGACAAGGAAACTCGTGTATAGGACAGTTGGGTAATCGAGTTTGATTAAACCCTATGATGATAAAGTTTAAACATAAATATGCACTGCTATTCCCGGGTTTCAGGTCATACATCCTAAATTCAGCTGCCCTACTATTCGTAAATTCAGACTTGGCTAAAACGGGGTCCGGGACTTGTTTATGTGGAGAGATACAGGATGACAACCGGGCGCGAAAAATAATGTATAATGTTATATGAATTTAAAAAAAATCCCTACACATTGATGTATGTAGTCGCTCTACGTATATCTGAATGAAAAAATAAAATAACGAATATTTAACGATGCATCATTCTAAAGATAACAGTCTCTGTAGAGGACCTTTCTGATTGCCCTTTTTTTTGGTGATTTCCGATATCGCCTTCTGCTGCTAGTAGCTCATGTAGTCGCTAATTTATTCTAAAGATAACAACGACTAAAGTCGCTAAATATATTACGTGGCGGTGTCGCTAAAAATCCTTTATTTGTCGAATTATTGTGGATAGCGACGACGGTGTGATGACGCCGCGCGACGACAGCACACCTCCATGTTTTAAAAACCAAACCCAACGTCACACCTATATCCATCCATCAGACTGCTCGACAGCACTGCGGACGACGCTCCGACGGCCTCATATCACTGCGACGGCGAACCCTATCAACGCAGGAGGCGAAGCAGGCGGAAAGAACAGCAGGAGGACTGCGCGAAAAGCAGTAGAAACACACCAGCATATGTCCACGAAGCAACGTGGGGCGGGGCGGTTGTATCGTCGGCGAGTGAGGCGGCGACGCGCGTAGGGCGATATAATAAATCACATATTGTAACAATACAAAGGATGACCATCGGCGGCCCGGATCGCGAGGCGCGCGGCTTCAAGGACGACAACCCCTGTCTGCAGGCGCACGAGGCCTCGCTGCGCTGCCAGATCAAGCACGGTCGCACCGACAAGTGCGAGGCACTGGTCGAGGCGTATAAGGGTTGCATGAAGGAGTGGGTGAGGCTCCTGCTACCCCCCGCCGCCTCTTAACAAAAGAAATGGAACACACACCCCGCTGAAACCCCCGGAACATCCCCTGTACCCCTCTGACCCCCCCCCCCCCCCCCCACTTCCCCAACTCCTTGTTCGTGGCGCCCCAGCAAGCCAAGGTGAAGGAGAATCGGCGCGCGGAGTCGGGCGGCGGCGACTTGGCGATGCTCAAGCGGATGGTGGGCTGGAGCGACGGCAAGTGAGCCGGGATCCTCCCCGGAGGGGGGGGGGGGGGGAGAGAGGCAACGCCCCGACCTCGCACCCCAGCTGGGAGGCAGCCCTGTGCTCATGTTTATGGGGATTGTCTGTAACGCCCAGCTTTCGCCCGCCTGCTGTGGAAGGACGCGCCTGCGAGGTTGGCGATGGGGGCGGCAAGTGGTCCGCCGTGAACCAACGCCCCCGGGACATGGTGTCCAACTGTCCCTACTATTCATTAAGTATCACCTCAGATGCCCCCGCCTCCGACCCGCTCCTCCCTTCTCACCAATGAGGAGCAGCCTTGAGCGAGTGACATGCCGGAGTCGCTGTGCGCTCTTCCACACAGAGCACACAACCCCAACAGCATGTGGCTCTTTGCTAGCATACGCGTTGAGTTGGGGGCAATCCCGCCGCTCAGCCACCTTCCCTGCGACTGCTCCTTCCCTCTCGGAGTCTCTCTACCCTCGCACACCCTCATCGCATGGCTAATGGCGGTGCGTTGTATCGCTGCTGAGGACAAGCGGGGAGACCGCCCCGCTGCCGCCAAGCACCATTCTCACCACTGCGGCGTAAGGCTGGTGTGGGCGATGCCGAGGACTTGAGCCGCTGCTGAACACGAGGGTGAGCAGGGGGCCGGGGGAGGGAGAGATCTTTTGTTTTGAGGGGGGGAAGGGGGGGCATAAAGGGGCATGAGAGGGGATTGAGACCAGCAGCATGAGCGCACGAGGAACGGCAGGTTCTGCGTGATGGCGATGAGGATCATGGCGATGTTGATGGTGGAGCTCGTAGAGGGGGCACGGGGCCCCAATTCACTGGCGCCTTGGCGCGCCATCGGGCACGCCATCAGCCTATATGCGAAGAGGCCTGACGGCAGCTGAGGATCCCCCCCCCCCCCCCCCCCTAAACCCCCCCCCTTCCCCCCCCCCCCCGACCACCACATGCACCAAATGGCCAGCACAGCGCCAGTTACATCTCGTCCCGAGTACCAAACAGCACCCCACAATCACACCGGCGCCCCCTCATCGCGGCGCGGGCGGCCTGCCACATCGCTGCCGCCTCATCTCGCCGCCTTTTTGGGCGCCGGGACAAACTCGATGGCGCGGTGCTTGGAGCGGCCGGGCTTGGGGGCCGCCTCGCCCGCCTCCTTGGCCGGTGGTGGCGCAGGCGCGGGGGCGGGCGCAGGGGCGGGCGTGGGGGCGGGCGCGGGGGCAGGCGCAGGGGCGGGCGCGTCGGCCCGCTCGCCGCCCCCGCCGCGGCGCTTCTTGTCCGCCGGCACCTCGCCCTCCTCGGCGGCGGCGTCCCCGCCGCGGCGCTTCTTTTCGCGCCGCCGCTCCTTGCCCTCCTTGCCGCGGCGCGCTGCCCGGCCCTCCGGCGCGCGCTCCCCCTCCTCCGCCTCGCCCTCCTCCGCCCCCTCGCGCCGCCGCTTGCTCCCGTGGTGGTGGCCGCCGTGGCGCTGGCGGCCGCCGCCCTCCTTCGCCTCCTCCACCACCTCCCCCTCCTCCCCCTCTTCCTTCTCCACCTCCCGGGTGCGCTTCCGCCCGCCGCCGCCGCCTCCCTCCTCCGCCGACTTCCCCCGGTCGCCGCGCCTCTCCTTGCCCTCCTCTCTCTCCCTCTCCCTCCCCCCGCCGCCGCGGGCCTCCCGCTCCTTGCGCCGCTCCGCCGCGCCGCCCTCCTTGCCCTCCTCCGCCTGGACCTTGCCGCCGCCCTCCCTCGCCGCCGCCTCCTTCGCAGCAGGCTTGCCCTCCCTGCCGCCGTCCTTCTTGCCGCCGTCCCTTGTGGTCTCCGCCCTGACGCCGGCCTTTCCCCCCTTCCCCCCCCTGCCGCCCTCCTCCCTGCCGGCAGCCCCCTCGGCGCCGACCCTCTTGCCACCGTCCTCCTTCCCGGCCGGCGCCTTGGACTCCTTCCCGGCACCCGCCTTGGAGTCCTTCCCGGCACCCGCCTTGACGCCGTCCTCCTTGGCAGTCGGCGCCTTGGCCTCCTTGCCGGCGGGCGCCTTGGCCTCCACCTGCACAGTCACCTTGGCGTCCTTGCCGGCCGGCGCCTTGGCCTCCCTGCCGGGTGCCTTGGACTCATTGCCGCCATCGGCCTTGGCGTCGTCCTTGCCGGCACCCGCCTTGGCGCCGTCCTCCTTGGCCGCTTTGTCCACCTGCGCCTTGGGCTCCTTGGCGACGTCCTTGTCCGCCGGCGCCTTGGCCTCCCTGCTGGGCGCCTTGGCCTCCTTGCCGCCGTCGTCCTTGCCAGGCGACGCCTTGGCGCCACCCCCCTTGGCCGCTTTGTCCGCCGGCGCCTTGGGCTCCTTGCCAGCCAACGCCTTGCCGCCGTCCTCCTTGGCCGCCTTGCCCGGCGGCGGCTTTGACCTCTTTGCCGAGTCGGGGAAGTACTCTTCGTCGTCCACCATGGAGGTCCGCATCTGCATCTCCAGCTGCACCCAGGCACAGTCGCCCATCAGCGCCGCCCCCCCCTGCGCACGGCCAAGCCACCGAGGGGCGCTGCCGGGCAGCTATCAACGCAGCGGGACCGGGCTTGGCAAAAGCACCAGCCAGTCAAGAGAAGGGCGGGTGGCTTGGCTTGGGGGCAGGCAGGCAGGCAGGCGGCCGCAGCCACCTGATTGCGCTGTGCTGTGGCTACGGCGGGGCTTCCAGAGAAAGCGGGCGGGGATGGGTGGGGCTGGGGGCATAGACGGTTGAAAGGTTCTAGGCCCGCCCCCTGTCTGGCCGGCCGGCAGAGCGGGGGGGGGGGGGGGGGGGGGGGCGCGCTACCTGCGAGTTGTACATGTTGGCGAACATCTTGAGGTCCTCCCGGGTCTCGCGCTCGATCACCTTCTTCACCGCCGCCTGCAGGCTCTGCCCCAGCCTCTTCTTGGCTGGGAAGGGAATCTGCGCGCCGAGGCAAGAAATGCCAGAAAGGGCGGCCAGGGGGGGGGGGGGGGGAGGACAGGATTAAGTAACAACAAAGCTTCTCTTAGATAAAGCAGGCCTAAACCAAAGCTTTACACACAGGGACAGCTTCCTTCCCATCTAAATGTCATGTATCGGAAAAGCGAGGGATAAAATTGCGGTTTCTGCTCATCTGAAACCATTTGCCGCCAACCAGCGAGAGGCCCCATGGCGCCCCGCAGCGGACCATGCCGCAGCGCGGCGTTGAGGCATCGCGTCGGCGCCATCCGGCCGCGCACCTTGACGAGCGCCACCAGCACCAGCAGCGTCGCGCGGAGCTGCGTGTACTCCTTGGAGTCCAGCGCCTTGACAAAGGTCGCGGTCAGCAGGTACTGCCACCTGCAGTCACAGCAGCGTGCTCAGCCGGGCGGGAACCCCGCATACCTAACCGCGCCGCCGACGAGCACATACGGTATCAAAGCTAGCACGGCTCAGGCAGGGGGCACGGCACGGTGATGAGGGCACTGGCCACGGGTGCCGACGCGGCAATAACGCCACTGCGAATGAGCGTTTGCCCAACATGTCAGAGGTCAAAAATAAAGATAACTGAAGCAGAAATATGGGAATGTTCCAATTGATACAGAATGCAGACCGACTGAGAGGCTTCCGCATTACGAGCTGGTGTAGCTGTGTCGGCACCCGCACCAGAGCCCCGCATGCCCTGCACAAGCAAGATCCTCAAGAAATCGTCGCTTCAGATGGACGACAAATGTCCATTTGTGCCCCCAATTTGGGGCTGACATTTTGGGTTCTCATACGCAGGTAATACGTTGACACTGGACTAACCATTAGTCTATTAGGACGGAAGCTCGGCAATTAGACAAATTACTAGAAGAGCACAGAAAAGAAATAGTAACAGAAAACGTGTCGATAGTTTGGATTCTTAGGAAAAAACTGTCGGATGTTCTCAGTCGAATTGCGATTCGATATCGGAAAGCACTCAGGACATTGTTTGAGTTTGTATTGCCCTTTCAGTTGGGAAAAATTTACGTGCATTGTTTGAAATCAGATAGCGAATGCGGGACGGATGCACAACGATTCAATGAAGGTTGTAAATCACACCGGCAGCATTATGAGTAAGACTTGTACGCGTCAGGGAATCCTTATCCAGTAAAACTAAACGCGTGTATAACTAGTAAGGCCGCGCATCCCACTTTGAGTCGTTTCCGCACATAAGCTTACGGGTACTCGGTACAATAGTAAGGATTAAATGTAGCGCGTTTGGCAGTAAGGATTGCAGACATAAAGGAACACGCAATCCTTACTATTGCGTCTGAACAGTCTATTGCAACGAAACTTCGGTAACAATAATAAGATGAGAGTAGAATTGTACCAGAACATAATAGAAATTGGAAAAAAAGCTAGAATGGTGGCAAAACACATCCAGGCACCGCAGCAACGCCATTTATTATTTTGGCCACCTACGCGCTAGTATATAATAATCGGGGGCTGCAGTCACTATATAATGGTATTGCCATTTCAGCTGCAGGAGATCCTGGTCTCCCAGCGCGCGCCTTGCACGCCGGGAGCGATGGGCACGACGTCCTCAGCCCCGCCTCACCAAGGCTGGGCGGACAGTGCGCTGGCCGGGCGCACCTGCTGGTGATCCTGCGGAACTGGTCGAAGGTGGCGTGCGGGGCAGCAGGGTCCGTGAGCTTGATGCGGAAGCCGGGCTGCTGCGCTACGTGGTTGTACAGCGCCGAGCTGCTGCGCCATGCCTCGGTGGTGCTGAGGATGTCCTTCAGGAAGATGGCCAGGTTGCTGGCCTCGCGGTCCGTGATGCAGATGACCTAGTGCGGGCGCGGCCCAGGGCAGGTAGGCGCAGCCGTCAGTGAGAGAAGGGCCCTCTTGCCCCTCTGCCGCTGTCAGCCTTGTGTGGGCTACCCTGCCCCCATCGGCTGCCCTCATGGCCAATAGATGACCCCCCCCCCCCCCCACACACACACACACGCACAATGTAGGTGAATATCAACATATTCTGTGATCCAGCTCAACGACACATGCATGTACTCCTGCTTTAGTGGTATGTAAATCATTGTTCTACGAAACGTTCGTCTGTGTTTAATTAAGTATCCGTGTGCGGTGTGTTGTGTGCGATGTAGACGCGCTAAATAAGTTCGAAAAATGCCTACCATTATGTTGTGATTGGCTTGTTTCTCAACCGTAAGAATAACAGTACAGTTGTAACTGATATCCTGATAGCAGTGATCGTGATAATCGCTGTCAACGCGGCTTCAATGCCAGCATGCCGGATCGGGTTGTTCCCATCAGATTTATACTGTCCGACAGCGGCGCGGCGAGATGGAAGGGAATTCATGACGACAGGGCCGCCAGGGGGGGACGTTGGGGGGGGGGGGGGGGGGGGTTGGCAGGCAGCGTAGCGCACCCGATTGACCAGCAGCTTGAGGACCTTGTCAAAAAACACGAGCGAGGAGAACGACGGCGTGCCCATCTCGATCAGCAGCTTGGCAAACTTGCAGCAGTACATGGCGTCGGTGGGGCTGAACATCACGCGCGGCACCACGCAGTGCTGAATGAACATCATCACTGCGCCGTTACTGTCATTGGAATTCGCAGATTTCTGCGATGGGGGCGGCAGCCGGCTGGCCGTCAGGCGGGGTGCTCGCAGCGCGAGGTGGTGGTGGATGCCGGCTGATGAAGACAGCAAAAGGCACGGCATGCGCTCGGCAGGGCATCCCATACCTGCAGCCAGGAATCCTTCTCGGCGCGCAGGGTGGCGTGCACGCGTGCCACGCGCTTCTCCTGCTCTTCCATCTCCGCCGCCAGCCGGTCCACCGTCTCCACCAGCCGCCCGCGCTCCTTCTTCAGCATGGCCGCCTCGTCGCTGGGGCTGCCCTCGCGCGCGCGCTGGCTGTACTGCATCTCGCGCCCGCGCTCCTGCAGCTGCGTGTCCTTGTGCCGAATCAGCCCCTTCAGGCGCTCAATCTCGCTCTTGTACCTGCCGCGCCGCCGCTTGGGGCGTCAGCCCCCCCGCCCCCTAAAACCATCAACACCAACATCTGCTCGAACTATTCCTTTAGCACGAAACATGCCATCAGTGGCCGCTCACGATCACCCCCTCAGTAAATGTCTCTGATGATTACATAGCAGGATAGCAGAGCCCATGGGTGGGTGCAGCACATGCGGACCTGTCCTTTGGCACGTAAATGTCGTACAGGGTGTACGTCCAGAAGGTCACGTACAGGTTGGGGCTGATGCCGTTCCAGGCCTGCAGGGGGAGCATGCCGTGTACCGCCGCCGTGACCTCTGTCCACGACAGCGGCAGCTGGGTGCCGGGTGAGCCTCCGCTGGCGCCGGCATCTGTGGTGGCACCCGCACAGTAGCGTTAGGACAAGGAGGAGGAGGAGGCCTTGCGAAAGTCAGCCTGGAAATATGTTTGCCTGCCAACATAAAACGATCGAGCCCTCAGCTATCCGGCGTCGACCCCCACTGCAATACGATGGGCTATAGCATCAGAGTTTCAATGCCAGAATGCTCCGTCTCGGGTACCAGCTGTAGCTTTAGCTGCTCTTGATTCGGTCTACAAAAGGCTGTACGCATGCATGTGCCATGCAAGGGCGGAAAAGGGGGGGGGGGGGGGGGGGGGGGGTGAGCGCACCTGATGCAGCTGCGGGTGCTTCGCCCTCCTCCATTTCCTCATCTTCATTCTTGGGCTCCGCCTCCGACGCTCGCGGGAGGGCCTGCAGCACTGGCCGCCACATGGCGAAGATGACCTCCGCGTCGAGGCGGTACTCGGAGTGCATCTTCTCCATCGACGGCATGAGCTTCATGTACTGCTGCGCGTCCGGAATGGCAGACTGCAGAAACTCCACGTACTGCCGCCGGGAACAGGGGGCAACTTGCGCTCAGTGGACTGTCATGCAGAGATGAGGCGCCAGCCGCATTGCTCAGGGGGGAGGAGGGGGGGGGGGAGGGGGGGCACCTGGCAGAAAGTCTGCTGGCAGCGATCGTACAGCTCCCCAATGCCCTTGAGCGGAATGAAGGAGGTCTGGGTGATGATCAGATTGCGCTGCTGCGCCATGAGCACCGCCAGCGGCAGAAGCAGCTGGTTCTCTACGGTCCCCTGCAAGGTCATGGCAGCCCCTCTCAGTCCATGTCACCCCGCATGACGCTTGGAAAGGGAGGGTTCAGCCAGAAGGGAGGGGTGTCGAGCGGGGAGCAGGTGCAGCTTCGCACCCTCTGCAGAGCGTCCAGCAGGCGGCGGGTGCCGCGCTGCAGCGCCTTGCGGTTGCGAGCGGTGCTGGAGAGGGTGATGGTCTCGTGCCGCAGCGACTCGCCGCCGGCCAGTGCTTCTACCTGTCCCTCGTTCAGGTCGTCCACCGTGATAATACCCTGCGCCAACAGGCCAAGCGCGGCAATGAGCGGCGGCATATTCACGCTCCGGAAGGATATCAAGGCTGACCATGGGATGCAGTGGTGGTGGTGGTGGTCGTGGTGACGTGTATATACGTGTGTGTATGGGATTGTCTAGCAAGTGCACGTGAGGGAGTGAGTTGGGCGGGGTGGGCGAGGTGATCACCGTGACTTGCGTGATGATCTCCTTCAGCACAAGCATGTCGTAGCTCTCCTGCTGTTTCAGCTGATTGGTCACATACTGCACCGGAGCGCGAGGATCGTAGGGTTAGGCTGCGTGGGCAGTAGGAGTGCACACGGCCCGTACAAAAGGCCGGCGGCAAGGGGGTGGCTGGCACACCTGGCACAGCGCGGTCATCTCCACATCCGGGAAGCGCTTGCACACTTGGCCAGCCAGCTCCGACAGGTTGCAGAGCCAGTCCGCGAGGTTGATCCCGTCCTCCTTGAGCTTCTTGCTCCGCGTCATTGACAGGCGGTCCAGGATGACGAATGTGAGCGCGTCGTAGCCCATGGGGGTCAGGTACTTGAGGGACTCGAGCAGCGGCTCGCCTATTTGGCTGCAGCCGTACGCCTCAATCTGTGTCCACCGGGCCGCAAAAACAGTCAAACACTGGGCATCGAGCCCCACTTGGTGTGGGCGCATTTGAATTGCAGCAGATGGGTGAACATAACTTCATGGCGCCCGGGTTTGCGTGTCACATGGACGCTAATACCGCAAATGGAACACAGGCATGTTGTAACTCTCCCCCACACACACACGAGTCCATGGCACTGTCATGACCACATGGCACTAACATGCTCAGGCATGACACAGCCCACAAGCACCCCCTGAGAAAGAGGCAACTCGACACAGTAAGAGCAAGTAGCAACCTGCATCACGATTGCCTCCATCACTGCCAGGGGGGCGGCGTGCGCAATCTTGCCGACGGTGCGGCCCAGGGGCTTCAGCTTCTTCTTGCGCTCAGCGCGATCCTGCTCAGCGCACAGTCCGCGCAGCCCCGCGCCCACTTAGTCTACACACGACCTTGAATTTCCGTAAGACAACGCAGGGCGCGAGTTGCGAGAGGCACGAGCCGCGCACCTGGGGGACGTGCAGCCGCTTCAGGATCCGCTTCACCTCGATGCTGCCCTTCTTTGCGACCGCCTTCAGGAAGGGATTCTTCTCACCGGCAGTCTGCGAGCATGCCGTTGAAGAGTCTCAGCATTGAGAAAGCAGCGGCACGTGAAGCGGCGAAAAACCGTGCGAACACTATGAAAGAGCGGGATCCGAGAGCGGCTGCTGAGGCAGCTGTGGGCAGGGGTGGAGTGGAGGGGGCACACCGTGAGCTTGGCGTACACAAAGAAGCGGCCGGTGTAGGGTAGCGTACTCAGCAGCTCCCAGAGCTCACTGGCTATGGCTGGATTGGCTGGGTACATGTTGGCTGCGGGGGCAATGCTCTTGTGCAGCGCCGTGATCACCTGGTTTTGCCAAACGGATAGCATAATTGGGAGGAGGGAGGATTGCTAGGCGGGCGGATTGAGACTAGCCGCATGGATGGTGCTGATTTCCGTCCGAGGTGGGCCCGGAGAGGGGGGGGGGAGGGGGGCAAGGCAAGGTACCTGCTGCTGGAGCTGCGGCTGCGAGGCAAGGCACCACCTGAAGATGCGCATCAGCTTCATCAGCAGCTTGATGTCGCGGAAGATCCACATGCCCAGATGATCTAGCGTCTGGAAGACCTGTGGCGGGACGTCGTCGGGGCCCGCCTGCACAGCAACGGGTGACTCAGCGCCCCCCCCCCCCCCCCCCCCCTCTCTCCCTCTCCCCCGCCTTTGCATCCGCTATCTGTACTGCCGGGGCGTGCTGCCAAGTGACGGGCGGCGGCAATTAGGCGGCCGCACCTTGCCGGGGTTTCGGCTCTTGAAGCAGCGTTGGTATATCGGAGTGACCAACATGTCCAGCCGGCAGCACATCGCACGGCCCAGCTCAGGGAATGCCGCGGGCTCAAATGCGAGCGGCTTGAGCAGCTCCAGCATGGCGTGGACGGCATCCCACTCGCCCGCCTAGCGCAGCGGCACACCGGCCTCCCCTCAGAGGGCGGCCCAGCACAGGAGGAACGATGCGACCTCGACGTGGGATAGATCCGCCACGCGCGGGGCAGACGTAGGGAGTGGGGGGCTGGCGATGCTGCCGCAGTGGAGTGGGTCGCCGCACCTCGACCAGCGCCACCAGCACCGCCACCTTCTGGTTGTGCTGCCCCAATTCAGCGCCAAACGCGGCGTCCATGCCGCGCGCATCCAGGTCCAGCGGCTGTGCGCCCGTGTTGGGCGCCGGCTTGGCCGGGGCCTTGGACACATCCGCCAGGTTGATCACGCCGATGTTGCTCGCGGTGTTGTCCATCTTGGCCCACGCGGAGTCGTAGGCCTTGGCAAAGTCCTCGTTGCTGGGCGCCAGGTGGGCAAAGACAGCGTCCAGCGGCACCAGCTGCACCTGGTGGTGGCCGGCCGCGTGGAGCCCGAGCGTGGGCACAAGGTTAGGCCAGGCTGCACGGGGCATCGCGCTCACAGGGTGGGGCCTAGTAGGGGCTCCGTTGACTGAGGAGACTGCTCTCTCAAGCAGGTCGTTTCATGTGCATGGGATGGAGGGCTTCGCCAGCAGCCGTGCAGAGTGCTTGGCAGGGGGTCGGGGGGGGGGGGGGGGGGGGGGGGGGGGGGAGGCTAAGCGGATCGGGGGAGCATGTGGCCGGGCCCACCTTGATCAGGTCTGCAGTGAGTTGGTACAGAGCCCTGTCCCCACCGAGCGCTGAGTCCTGGGTGTCAGGCGGGCGGTGGCAGCAGGATCTTGTCGGGTGGCTTTGCTCCAGCGGGCGGAGGGGCAGCGAGCGGCAAAAGGCGGCACTCCCGCAGGGGTGGCACCTCGCACCTTCTTGCTCTGCAGCTTGAAGCCCAGCACCTGCACGATGCGCGAGCTGTCAAAGTGGCGCAGCAGCTGGTGCAGCGACCCGCCCGGCGGCTTGCCCTCCAGCACGTCCAGAATGCAGGACAGCGCGCGCTCGGGCGCCAGCTGGAAGGCGCCAATCAGCGCCTCCAGCTCCTCCAGCTGCACAGGCAACGGCATCCAGCGCGGGCGCGTCAGCCCCGCAGGCTCCCGGAGATCAGGCAGCCTGCGCTTGGGTTGTAACGGCGCCTGCGAATAGTTTTGGTATCATTCAATGGGGGAGGGCGTGGGGGGTGTAGAGCAGGGGAGGCACCAGCGCGACGGGGTCGTCGTGCTGCCTCTGCTGCTCCACCTCAGCCATGAACGTCAGCAGCTTGGAGTAGCCCTCCGCCTCCTCGCCGAACAGGCAGGCGCTGTGGCGGGTTCGAAGTCAAGGGGGGGGATTAGGGCGGTCTGAAAGCCCGGGGCAGAGGCGCGTCCCAGGGGAGGGGCGGAGGCGAGGGTGCGCACGAGGCGCCGGAGTAGAATAGTGCATGCGACAGCTGCGCCTCCTTGGCCTCCCAGGCAGCGCGGCTCTCCACCAGCCCCGCCTCCTCAAGCAGCTCCACCTCCTGCAGCTCCAGCAGCGACTCGCGCGTGACCAGCCCCGCCTGCAACACCTCCTCCACGCAGCGGATCAGGCGCGTCCGCAGCGACGCCTCCGCCCCGCTGACCTCCAGCCACAGAAACCTATAGGGGTGCAGGGATGGGGGGGGGGCATCAGTGGGAGGCGGCGTCTGTCCTCCAGGTGCAGGCCCCAAGTGGGAGGGGCGCGCAGGGGGGGGGGGGGAGGGCCAGGTGGTGGCGCACCAGAACACGTTGCCCAGCGTCTCCTCGCATGTGGCGTGGCTGCACTCAGCTGCGCGGATGGCTGCGGGCAGCTTGGTGACCGTGATCTCTTTCTGCGCGAGTAGTGCAGAGACAGCCAGGACCGATGAGCCGCCGCCCAGCGTGCCGGGTGCGCGGGGGCGGAGCAGGAGCGTGTACGAGGGTGCGTCGCCGCCAAGTGAGGAGCAGGCGGAGGGGGAGGGGGGGGGGGGGGGGGGGGGGGGGGGGGGCTCACCCGCAGCGCGGCCCAGCATATCTCGTAGACATACTGCCGCAGGTTGAGCTTGGTCACTCCGGGCGCAAAAGGCTCCTGCACCGCTGAGCCCGCTTTGCTCAGCTGCGCCACTACCGTCTGCGCCGCGGGCCCAGATTTTGGCCCGGGGCTCTTGGGCGTGGAAGCCATGCTGGCAGGTACTGCCTGCAGATCCACCCTTCTCGCTGCCGACCGGCCGACCGGCTCGCGCGCAGGCTACCACCACACGCGAAAGTCCGTCTCTGAGGCGTGGCCACCTGTCACGCACAACTGCAGACCGGACAGGGCTTGCAGTAGGCGCACGATGTCAGGGCTTGCGTAGGCGCACGATCGCGGGCAGGGGGGCAGGGCGCACGGCTGACGCGTTGATGAGTGAGAGCGCCCCGCCCCCCCCCCCCCCCCCCCTTCTCCACACACCATGCTTTGCCTGTCCAGCGGCCACACCATGTCGCACCTCGACCGCGATCCTTGCAGCCCGCGATCAGCAGAGCACAGGCGGTGGTCGTCAAAGCAGTGCAGCCCCCACCCACCACTTGGATGTGATGATAGTGGTGATGCCGGGAGGGGGGCAGGGGGCCGCGCAGCTGACCTGCTCTGCAGATGGCCGCGTCGGTGCAGGCCAGGGCTGGCCCGCCGGAGGGGATCGCGCCGGCGCTGTGTTCAGGCTGCAAGCCGTGTTGCAGCTGCTCGTGGCTACTACTGTGGAGGCATAATCAAGCGCCGCGGTGCTTATCACGTCGATGGTCACAAGGCCTTGGCGCCTTGTCACTGGGAGCTCAAGTGTGATCGAGTAGGTGTCATCCCGCTCTGAGGTGGCGGCCTCACATCATGCAGTAGCTGCTGCTGCGGCACCAGCAGGCGGCGCGCGGCGCGCGTGGTACGCGCATCCGTACTGGTACGAGCAGTACTGGTACGAGTGTTTAAGGACGGAGAAAGTAGGCGGGTCTGGATAGTGTTTATCATTGTCGCACGTACTATTTACATGAGGCATTGGATCCAAAGACTGCCTTGCGGGCCGCAGGGCGCCACAAAATCCAGAAGTATGACGAGGGTGTCCGAAACGCCGCCAGCATTCTTCGCTTTCTGCCTTTCGCCGTCTCCGACTTTGGCACGCTGGCCCCACACGCTCAGGCTTTCTTGGTAGAGCTCGCGAGAGCTAGCCACACGTATATTGGCCAGAAAATCGGCCAATTCCTTGTCTCCGTGGCGCCGCCGTTTCTCCTTGCTCATCAACATATGGCGCATGCATACGACGTTCTTGGCGGGGTGCAGGCGGCGTGCGCGGCACGTGATGGTGCTCTTGCGCTTGCATCGCGTCGCTCGTCAGCCTATGTTGCTATGACCCGGGTCATCATTGCATTCGGCTGCAAGCGCACTCGCCCGCGGCTGATGGTGGCCCACCCCTAGGAGGTAGTCCCAATTTGTTTCTTGTTTCCCTTTCGGTTTTTTCCCTAGTCGTTCTTTGGCTTTCGGTGTTTGCCTGGACCCTTTGGTTCCTTGGCAACTTGGTGACTTCTTGGTCCTCATGGCTCGGCCTTGGTTCTCAACTCCCTGACCTGCTTGACCCTTGGTTTCATGCTTACATTTCTCGTTCGATGGCAACCTTTCACAATTGCTTTTAGTTCTGCTTTCAGTGCGCATTTGTTAAATGACTGATGTAAGAAAATACTATTTATATAATATGTTGCCAGAGGGGGTTTGGGTGGGTGGGTGGGGGGGGGGGGGGGTGAAATATTATTTTTTTGACTTGGCTCCATTTCTCCCTCCAGTCCAACCACCGTCAGCCCCTCCCCTCCACCCCCCCTCCCCGGGGGGCCCTCCAGCCCACACAACCCCGGCACAACGGTAGCGGACAAGAACCGTTTGCAAGTCGTTTTGGGCTGTTATTCGAGCTCGTATTCTGTACGGGTGAATGGTACCGATTATACAAGCCAGAATGGGCGTTGTATGTAAGGCGACGACGTTAATATGGTTAATGAGTACAGTACTGAAAGTACTGGTCAGAGAGTAATAAATGTGTTGTGTTCGGCGCCGCCACCAAGCTGTGCTAGCAACGGCCCCACGGCACGCCAGATCCACATTCCTCTCAACTCGTCGGGCGGTCCCAGCCCCCTCCCTTGTCCCCCGCCATGGTTGCCTCTTATAAGAGTAAGGTATCCGGCACGGTGAGGGAGGTGCTGAGCGAATTGGACGAGCTCGGCTCCGTCTTCCAAGCGGCGGGGCCATGCGTGGATAGGCATGGCCAACGCCTCGGCGTTCGTTAGATGCGGCATCACATGTACACGATCATACCTACGAAGTAAGATACAATCGCCGCCGACGTAGGTGTCCAAAGCAGAACGGCCGGCCCCACCAGCCACGCCCCTCCCCAGACCACCACGCAAGCCTCAGCGGAACCTTCGCCGTTGTCCAGCCCGCCCGGAAATGCCGGTCAACAAGGAGCACCCAACAACCGTCGGCCCCCCGACAAAATATGTTTCTAGGGTCGATGGGCTCGAAATTCTACAGCAATCGATGACTATTGCATCGACCCAACTAAGCATCCTACCCGTGCCGCCGCGCTTCTCGTCGCTGGCTCTCTCTTGCGGTGGTCCTCCGCAGCCTTCTCGACAACGCCCCCGCTTCGTCGGGCGCCACCCCGCCCTCTCCAAAGGCGTGAAGACCGATCGAGGTGGCTCATCTCCCTTGCCTACCTCCCTTTAAAATGTGTATAGACGTGTTCTTGGGTTTCCTTTCCCTTCTCAAGCCCTAGGGTATGCGGGTGTCGACACTTGCTGCCCGCGGCCGCTGCGCCACGCCAATTCGACGTGGCGACAACATAGCAAACGCACACATGTACGTGCAGCCGAGGTGCTTGAATTCATGCCGTAGTACGGCATGTGCCGCACTACGACAGAATTATCGGTCACCCCAGCACCCGCCGAATCCTACAAATTCATCACCGTCCGCTAGATGAAAACACTCTCTTAGTTTTGTTCCGGCCTCAAGCTTGCACAACCCGCCCTCCCTCCCTTTTTGTGGCTCTTTGCCGCCAGTCCCCCGCCTTTCTCTTTTAGTAAGGCTGCGCATTTTTCGGCGTATCTCCCTTGCCATTCTCCCTTTGAAATATGACATATATTAAGGATTGCGAGCAGGTAATCCTTCAATTATCCTACCATACTAATTACGAGGTGAGTCTGTGCGTGCGTGCGTGAGTGTGTCTGTCGCCGACTTTCGGAACGGCTTGGCATTTATTATTAGATAGATCGACCATGTATCCGTTATAGATTCCGTCATAATTCCGCGCATGCCAGAATAACCGTCGCGCTTACCTGCTGATTACCGGTACAGATACCGGTCGGCCGGCCGCCCGGCCGCCGCCCGTCGGGCCGGTCGTTGCCGTTAGTTCGTCAGGTCTACGTGGGGCGGGTATGGGGCGAAGCGCCGAGCCCGCCGCGTGGACCGGACCCGGACGCCGGACGCCGTACAACGTCCGTCGCCGGACGACCGTCTCTGTCGCCGTCGACGGACGGACGCCGGGCCCCGGGTCGTCGGGTCAGCGGACGTGGGACTGTACAATGTAGCGACTACTGCGATTGATCCTTACGGCCCTCTCCATTCCACACTCTTGCAACGGGTTATGTATAAATATATAAAGAGCCTGCCACGCCTAGGGGACGGCCCCCATGGTGGCCTTCACATCTTCTAGGACGAGTTGTTGGCGATAGTCACGTCGTCTATGGGAACCCCTATGGCTAGACGCGCTAACATTGCAGGGCCGCCTTCGGCGCATAATGCGGCCTACACATGCATCGGCACGACCACTCTCGCAAGCATCGGATAGTCGACAACACCAAGCAGCTCACCCTAGCAAGCCCTTGAGTTTATTTGCATGCTGCGCCAAACATCTTAGCAAACGGTTAACTTCGCACAAAAATCTGTCAGGAAAGGTATATAGGAAATATGGCCAAACGCGTGTGTGGCCAATGGGGTGACAATAATGCTCATGAACACACACACACACACACACACACACACACACACACACACACACACACACACTTGTGTGTGTACACGAATGGGAGAGTATGCTAGTAGCGGCGCAGGATAGCAATGACTACTGCTCGCGCCAGTACTCGTATCCCATATATTATCGTTGTACTACTGGCACCGTAAAAGCGCTTGAGTTGCACTACCGCAGTCGTTGTAATATTGTCGTCATCCAGCATCGGGTGGCTATCACAGTGTCATATCTTGTGTAATTAATTGTTGCCGACCACGAGCATAATAGTAGGTGAAATCCTTGCTGTCACATGTATTTCAACATGCAATCTATTTTTGCCAAAAGGTGCAGAGGCTGTTTTACACGGAAAAGCGCCATTGTAAGGCTAGGAAGGTTCAGCGAAAGCGGAGGGAATGTCGGAGGAGGAGCCCGCAAGGCGGAGGCGGAAAACGGGAGGGCGCTGCCGAAGGCAGCGAGCTGATAGATGGCAGACGAGCTGCTAGTGGCTGTCCTAAGTAGCTCCCCGGCCGGGAGCGCAGGGCTCACGGGCGATGGGGCAGCCCGTACTAAAACCCGATGGTACCGGTTACCTAACCGGTTGAAACCACTTACATACCGTACGGGTCGCACTAGGACAGTTGAATTCGTTATGAAACCCCTTTAACACGTTAAGATCATTTCAACATGCAATCGAGTCTGGTTTTGACAGTTCACACGCGGTTCGTTTACGACTGCGAGCGTGGGCAGTCGGCAGGCGTGCCGACCAAACGCGAAGGCGGAAGATGTCTTACTTGAGTCGTAGAAGGGGTTTCGCGCCGAGACGTTAAACTCGATCGAGGCGCATGCGTATACCAGACGCGGACGGGAGATGTTGACGGCGCGAACGCCGGCGCGACACAAGCCGGAGGTGTCGCGGAATTAAGGTGCCGTCTCCCGACGTCGCCCTACAACATTTTCCGCGCGATGTGGTGGCGCGCACCACGAGCCATAATTGCATGCCAGTAGAAGCGGCCAAGTTGGCGACGAGTGCCCAGCAGAGCAACGGCACATGCACCAATAGGACGAGTACAACTGCGCGCATGGGCGCGCGAGCGCGCCGCGCACAGCCATGTGAAGTATTGGTTCGCTGTTCGCGACGCGACTGCAACTCTGCACTTGTATTGGCGATGCATGTTCCGAGGCAGGGTTGGACACGTAGCCTTGCGCGATGATAGTGGTGTAAGGCCGCTGCCATCGCCAGCGGCGCTCGTCTCGCCGCCTCGCATGAAGGGCGGCGTGCGAAACGCACAACGCTTTGGGGGGCGGGCCCGTGGGACCCAGTGCGGTTGTGCCGTACCGGCTATTAGGTGTAGTGTCGGGGTCGGTTGTCGGCGGCGTCCCAGAAGACCCGCCGACTCGGTAAGCTGTCGCCACGGGTCTAGCTTCGCACAGTGCGGCGAGGCGGCCGCCGCTGTTGCACCAGCGACGGTTGCCGACCACCACACAAGTCGCAGACTGATGTTGTCGCCACGAAATGCACAAGTCGCGTTGGGTGGCGGAGTTGTCCCCCGGCAGGCAGCTCGTGTTGTCTCCGATGAGATGTCGCGACGTCGGTAGCGGGTTGGCCGGTGAAAAGGCCCTTGTGGCCTACGCCAGCCCGTAACGATGCCAATGATGTCGGGGCGAGGGTGACGACGAGGCGGCCGCCGCTGCTGCACCAGCGACGGTTGCCGAGGTTCCAAACCCGGCGTCAGATAGAGATAGTGACGGCCACCATGTGACGTCAAACACCCCAGGTGGCAAAGCTGCCCCCCGGCGGGCAGCCGCAGGTTGTCGTCGTCCTTGTGATGACGACGTTGCAGTAGGAGGCGTCGGAGACGCGTCAGGATGCCGCGCAAACGCCTCCCACTTCGACCACAACAAAAGTTGCTGCATCACGATTAGGGCGAGGGCAACGAGCCCTCTCAAAATACCGGCACATGAGTTGCGCCATCCCTGTAGGACAACTACGCAAGTAGTCACGGAAAACCACAGCGTGTAACGACCGTTGATGCCACAACACCCCGCTGCGAGGACGTGCGGACCGGGTTGAAGTGTCTTGCGGGACAGCAAGTGGCCACCCCGACGACTCGGACGTCCTCCTCCGTCCGCGCCGATTTGTTGCGGTAGGCGTAGTGGTCGTCGTTGACAACCGTGACGAGCAGCGGCCATGGTGCCGAGCGCGTCCACCTAACCTAACCTCAAGAGTTGACTACTGCGAGAGGGTGCTCCACTGCGGGAGCCCCGAAGGCATGTACTGCGACTCGACATCGGGTGTTGAGGTTTAAACCCGCCAACGGGGACCCCTCAGCTCCAATTCCTTACCCGAAAACGTCCCAGCTGCAAAGCAAGGGCAAAAACGGAAAACGACCTCCGGCGCACGAGTAGTGCGACAGTCTCAACATGATAGAGACTCAAAGACAACCAGAGGTGGTGTGCAATGGTGGTGCAAAGGCGAGAGGCTGCAGTGTTTTGACGATACAAAGATAGTGGTTCATCACAACGCTTACCACATGGCAGCATTATACAGTACATATACCCGTAGTCACATGTACACATTGTACTAGTACTCACATGTACTAACTCGTAGTATATTGTACGCGTATAATTGTCACAGTAGGGAAACCACATTACCGAGGGGCTGTTTTTCGCCGCAGGATGTTGTAACGCATGTGCGCGGAACGAAGACTCATTGCCGGGTGGATGAACCTCGGTGCGGACTTGTTCAACCTCTGTGACCCTCGCGCGCCCAAGTATGCGAAGCCGCTGCCAAAGGCAGCGAGCTGGAAGGTGGCAGACGAGCTGCTGGTGGCTGTCCTCACTAGCTCCCCGGCCGGAAGCGCAGGGCTCCGGGCGATGGGGCAGCCCGTACTAAAACCCGATGGTTCCGGTTACCAAACCACTAACAGACCGTACGGGTCGCATTAGGACAGTTGAATTCGTTAGGAAACCCCATAAACGCGTTTAGGTCATAACTACCTTGTACATATATCCATGTTGAGCGGTCGTCTCGTACGCGAGAGGTCCCGGGATCGATTCCTGGTCGATGTATTTCGGCAATATTGTCCCTGCGTATCTTGGCTTTACCGGCTGATGCATTAGCCCTTCTGGGTTCGAATGAGGCAATGGTCTACGGGCTATGCCAGACCTACGACTGCAGTTGGCGCAAGAGGTTACGTGCTGGGGCGGCCTCGGCCGAGCGATGTCCCGGGGTGACCTTTACTTTTACTTAGGCTGCATTTCATTTTGGGCCGTAACCGCAAATAATCGTACGGGTACCCGGTACGAATTTCCGGTTGCGGCTCGCGAGTAGTCGTAAACGCTTAACACGGAGTTGTATTATTGACCCGTAACCGTAAACTGTCGGATTTGCGGCTCGAGGATTTGCGGCTGGCCTCGCTGGTCGCAAATATCGCAATATTTACGACCGCCCTAAATATGGCTCACTTAGCCGGAAATCGAAGTATTACTTTACGCAGAATGTACATGTTCAGCGCAATGTACATGCCGGCCGCAAAGGGTCGTAGGGGCCAGGCGGCGCCCTGCTTGCTGCTCGGCCCGGCACCAGCCCGGGCGCCAAGGCGTGCTAATGCTGGGCCCGTTTGAACGTTTGAACTCAAAGGACTGAGGGGTTGCGGTCAAACGTCACTGAACTGGCTCATTTGCCATTCGCCCGCCCACATCGTGCCGTGTTGGGTGCTCATCAAGCTACAACACTCCCAAGCGACTGCTCGCGATGGCCACCAACCCCCCCCCCCCCCCCCCCCCCCCCCCCCCCCCCCCCCCGCGCCGCCGCGGCCGCAAGCCCCGCTTCCAGGCGCTACGGGCATGGATGACGACGACTTCTGGGCGGACGAGGAGCAAGTTGGGAATGGAAGGGGATTGGCTGACCGCGCCGTGCGGGGTAACAAATAGAGCACCGAAGACAACGATAAGGAGGATGAGGATGAGGATGAGGACGTGGACGGCGGCAACGTGGACGGAAAGGATGAGGACGAGGGCGAGGGCGACAAGGAAAATAACGGCGGATACTGGGATAGCACATTTTACGGTGCCGGCCGCAACCGTAAACATGCCGAATTTGCGGTTCCTACGAGCATTTTAGTACCCGTACAAAAATTTGCGACTACGGTTACGGCCGAAAATGAAATGCAGCCTTAGAACCTACAGGTAATGTACTCGTAGTATTAATTTTATTAGCGACGACTACAGTACGGACACTGCTACAGTACATACTTTTGCTGCTGACGATACATAATGCTGGTGCTGCCCCATACATGATATTATATAAAATTTCAAAACCTAGCAGCAGAAGGCGATACAGCGACTGCGAGGTGGTAGCAGTAACATGAGAAGACGCTGCCCTATAAGGATTATGTAGTCGCGATCCATGTATGCATATTATTCCATCAGGGCTGTCAGAGATGCGCACTACGAACAGAACGAATACATGTATACATACATATGTGAATAGGGATACCGATGTAGCATATACACTTTAGATAGTAGCAAGTACATATCAAATTTTCAACGTACATGTACGAGTACTCATGTCGATAATTATCGTAATCTATCGGCAAATAATAATTTGCGGACCTTGTGGTATATTTACATGAGCTAGCAGCAGGAGGCGATATCGGAAATCACCAAAATAACCGGACCTTGTAGTATGAAAGAAGGGCGGACTTTATTCTGATGTGACCCAGCTGTCATCCCGCGGGCCACACACCATGCCAACTACGACCAGCTTGACAGGCGCCCGTGCAGCTGACAGCCTGACAGGTTGCCGGTTCGTTTCCAACGATTACGCAGGTAGCACGGTACAGGTAGTCGCTAACGTTAACAACTCCTGAAGGCCAGTCGTCGGGCCGCCGGCGGGGCCGCCAGGTATGTAGTTTAAGTGCCTTTTATTGCACCAGTAGCATTGCGAGCGCCGATGCTACGCACCGGTACCTCCCCCTGTCGCACGTGATATAGCTGATTACTTGAGCTAGACGCAACATTCAAGAAATCCACACAGAAATCCAGAAGGAAATCCAGAAGGAAATCCAGCTACGGGCCAACAGAGGCAGGAACCGCCATGGTAGCCTCCGACCAGGCATCGCACGTGATATACTGTGATATACGTGATATAGTGTGACGAATGACCACGTCCTTAGGCCTGCTTGGGTTGTAGGCCTGTTCTTTTACCCGACCGTACCCGTAGCCGCCTCTAGTTGATTAGTCGCTATACGGTACTGAAAATTTCGCCCCGGGACAGGACTGGCAGTGAAACCCTTGCAGAGTCTCTACGACAGCCGTTTAGTCAGCAATCCTGCATACTTATTATGCACCATGCATCTGCCGCCGGGACGAAGGTGGCGGGGTTTCGGTAGAGCCGGTTTTTAGCCGTTACATGTCCGATTACCCCCTTTTTAGGATGAGAAAGGTGATACCTGAGCTGTAGCGGTAGCCGTAGGCCGTAGCCGTGCACTGTACTTTCCGCTACACCGCACTATACCGATTAACACCTGAGCGGTTACTGTTCAACGCGCGAAATGTTACAGAAACATGGCCCCATTTGTCCGAAGCTGACGTGGCACAAAGCGGACGTCCATGGGGGTCGCACGGCCATTTCTCTACAATCCCCCCCCCCCCCTTGTTGGAGCCCCGTAGGTCGTCGGTCGGTTGCGCGCGCCTCAGGCGCGTCTCGCTCGCCCAGCCATGCCGACCCGCTCTCGTCGCCGGATGGAGCTGTGGTTTTCAAACGGGAAACATCACCATGTCACACCGCGCAGCTCGCCACCTCGTCGCACTCACTCATCAGCCTCGATTCGACTATCGTCATCACATATGCAACTGTTGGGGTTTGTCCAACGCTTGAGGTCTGTCGAGACATGGACGCATACATCTCTGTGACATCGATCATCATATCACGATGCTCGGCACGAGGTCTGTCTTACCTTGGGATAGTTGTTTAATGAGTCCTTGCATCTCTCTTTGCATCCCCCGTGTTGGAAGTCATGTCGCTGCTCCAGGTCAGAGATATGTTGCTCTACTCTCGCCACTAGGTCTAGTCTCGGTTGGTCAGAAGATCCAGCCGCCAAAGACTTGTTAGTGTCGACAGTTATGCCAAGTCCCGGGGGAAGTGAAGTGTGCTTCAGACGAATTGCTTGGTGAGTCGTCTGCCATGTCGACGTCGTCCCCGCTGTCCCAGTAAGGAACGCGTTTGGTCGGCCAAGCCATCCGTCACATATCAAGTGGCAAGTTGTGGTGGTCAGGTTGACCTCCCGCTCCGTAGCTCCGGTGCATGTATGTGCGCGTTCGCGTCGCTCACACCACATCTCGCTCCGGCTAGCGTTGATATCCCGCGGCTGCTAAAGTCACCAATATAGGCCAGCCAAAGGAATCATGGTACAGATGAGGACTCCATTTCTGATTTTCGAATTATGTCTACGTCAGTCTTTTGAATAACTATCAATCAATAGATAAGCACAATGGGGTTTTTGGTCGAATCTCGGAGACTCGATTTGGCTTCGGAGGCTCGAGGATTCTGCATGGGACGAGGTATACTTGCACACTTCTAGAACGTGTGAGGGCCCATAACTGAACGGCTAAACCGATGAAGCGATTGAAGATGGGAGTGCTCGGAGCTACATGCATACAAAGTGAGCAGTGAGCCGGACTCGAGCTGCTAGTGGAAGCAGCGAGCCAAGCTCGAGCTGCTGGGACTAGTGAAGTGACGAAAGCAGCATCGCGGGCCGAGCCTTTGATGGGCGGGGCACGCGCGCTAGAATGATGATACTAGCCATGTATTAGTACATGATATCTACGGTTTCATTGTATTGTCTTGCTCGGCTCGGGTGTGGAGTCCGGACGCGCGCAACGCGTTGAGAATGTGACGGGTGATATTAGTATCAACAGATCGCCATAAGAGCCGTAAGAGCACATACTCCAACACATCCGTGTGTCCTAGCGCTTGCAAAGGTTGGCCAAGCGGGACCGATGCCCGTCATCGGTGGCCTCCATGATGTGGACGGCGGCCTCGAGCGGCTGTCCGAACGCGGGCACAATGTTGTCGGTGACGCGCGCCGCAGCCAAGAGCTTGCGCAGCTCGATGGTCACACCGGCGATGAAGGCCCTATAACACGCGGAGTGGTAGAACTCGTCCACTACCGGATGAAGACGACAAGGATATCAAGTAGGTATTCCGGCACGGCGAAGATATCAAGGGCCATGGGAAAGAGCCCCGGGCGTCTGTGAGTAGTGTCGAGGGGTAAGCCGTTCTCGAAACCGGGTAGAGCAGTGGCAAGGGGGGTTTTTCAAGAATGTAGTGGGGTTCGCTCGAGGGAACGAAGGTCTCACGGACGTTCCGGTCATTACCACTTGCATGTGACTCGTTTCCACCCGGAATGGCGCCCTCGTCTTCGCCGGCGGCAGCCGGCTGCATAGGAGTATCTTGAGTCATGCAGAATGTGGGGAGTTGCTTATGGATGAGCCGCGTCATCTTCGCGTCGTCCGCCGCACGACGCCCTGCCTCGATGCGCTCTCGATCAGTGGCCGATGTGTCGACACCCTCGACGACAGCCGTCGTCGTGCCAGCGTCCGTCATCTTGGGGTCGGTGGGTGAACCGCTGATAGACATATCGATAGGGTCGTCCCGGAGGGAGGTGCGAGTAGAAGAGACGGAGGAGCCTCGGGTTGTTGCTTGTCATGTAACAACATCGAGAGCGGAGGGATGGCAGGTTATGTACCGTTTCCAAAGGCCCGGGCGCTCTGCACGGTCCGAAATCTCGAGTTGGTTGTGCATGCACGAGGCTGGCACGAAACCGAGAGAGTGGTCCCATCTAGCGGACGATGATGGTTTTCTATAGAATTCGGCGGGTACTAGGGTGACCGATGATTCTATCGAGTGCGGCATGCAAACAAAACATGCCATATTACGGCATTAGTTCAAGCTCCGCGGCTGCCCAATATTACGACCAAGTGTGTGATTGCGCTGTGTCCGCCACGTCAAATTGGCGTGGCGCAGAGGCCGCGGGCAGCGCAACAGGTGTCGACACCCGCATACTAGGGCTGGAGGATGAACAGAAACGCCAATAAGAACACAGCTCTAACATTGTCATGCATATTATTTAGCATCTCACGGGCGAGCAAGTAGGTGCTAAGCAAAAACGCATACGGGTACTCGTACGAGTACTAAGGATCGGTACGCATGCAGTTTTTACATGCTACCATGACGGTAAGTCGCTACGATGACTTACATGGGAAGAAGATGTAGACCACCGTCAAAGCGGGCTTCCCGAGACGGCCGCGGTCCTCAACCACAAAAGGGTAGTACCGGTGAACACCCTGCACTAGGGCGGAAGACGCCCGGTCCGCTGCCAACTTACCCTGCTCCGCCTCGGTCGCCGCGATTCTTGGGTTGCACCAGCGGGGGTCATTGCTCCAAGCAGTGGGGGTCGTGGAGGACACGCACGCGAAGTCGATCATGTAATCGCAAGCCCCCCCCCCCCCCCCCCCCGCCCCACCCCGCCAGCGTCAAGTCCGACGGCCGCGACCGGTTCGTTGGGCGCAACCCACTCGTCTCAAGGGTCAAGTCGCCGGCTCTCGAGCGGTAGTCCCGGTCAAGCACCGCCCCCGCGTCAATTGCCGCAGATGCCCACAGATTCTTCATAGCGGTATGTATGCATGCGGTGCTTGTAGTTCGCTACGGGGCATATGGGTAGATGATCCACGATGAAATCCGTAGCGCTCCGGTTCGAGCCATCCGTAGAGCGAAGCCATAAGGGATCAATACCACACGTGGGGCCATGGCAAGTGACAAGCGCGGAACTTCCGCGCGGGCAAATGCCCAGCACCCGCGCAGCGGCGGCCGAATGAGCAGCATGGGGAATCTTGCGGGCTGAATGACTCGTGATCCGACTAGAAAAGCGATAGGGAGCCTGGCCCGCACGCGATGTATGTACATGCGCATGGTATCAAGTCGCGAGGCCGCGGCACCAGTACGCTGGAAGCTGAGATCAAGGGCCACAAAGTCACGCAAGCGAATCGCACGGCTGAGGTGGCGTTGGACAACCATGGTTGTGGGTTGATCACCGGAGGTCGCACCCGAACCCGTACCCGAGGGCGGAGCAGTAGAACATGGCATCGATTCTGGGAGGGAAACAGTCGCTCCTGACGGAGGGTGTGCCACTAAATCGCCAGGCGACGGTATCTTTAGAGCTACAAAAGCGCATGTAGTAACGGTATTGGCAGTACTCGTACCACCGTACGAGTACTTCGTGGTTCCCTTGGCTCCTTCTTGTTTCTTGGCTCCCTGTCCTCCTGCTCGACCTTGGTTTAAGGCTTATGTCTCTCTTTTGCTGGCAACCTTTCATAGTTGCTGTAAGTTCTCTTTGTAGTGCGCTTTTGTGAAAGCCCTGATGTAATTATACTCGTACCACCGATAGGAAGAAATTGCTGGGCCGCAGAGGCGGACCGAACCGACCGACCGACTATCGTAGGTAAAGCTAGCGACTACCGCCGGTGCTAAATTAGTCGCTATGTACGCGCTAAAAGATGGTGCGCCCTGCTGTACAGGCCGTTAATTTAAGGGATGACATAACGAGATGAGAAATATTTCCATATTAACATAACGACATAACGACGTGACGATCCACACAAACAGCTATTTAATGAGGGAGCGTAGCAATTTGCTTCGGACCTTCTCACATGGCGCAGGCGCACGCTGTGGTTTCAACATATCTGACGGATAAGAGGCATATCATACGGACATCGCGTCATCAGATAATCCTTGTCATCATCTACCGTTCGCGCACCGCGGGCTGCCACGTCGACAACGCTAACGCATGACAAGAGATGTGATTCATACGGACAAATATCAAGATGCGTTGGTCTGTCATCAGATATCGCAAGAAATCGACCGGCGCTTCTAGTTCCGCCGCCGCCATCGGGCCCGCAAACACCATCTTTTCCCTCGTGTCTCTCGCCCCGTCCGTCCCGCCCATCCACACTGGACAGTCATGGAGCGTCCCAGCTTTGCCGTAGACGAAGTTAAAGGGCTTGCACTTACCTACGGCAACGCGCAGTCGGAGGGCAGCGCGTACCCTCGGATGCTGGCCATTGCCGGGGCCGCACTGGACATAGACATGGACACACCGCATACAGACGAAGCGTACACCGATGAGGATGACAACGGGGCCACGCCCCATGGCCACGCGAGCGCACGCCATCCTAACCGTGCAGGCAACGAGAAGCGAGACAAGGATCAGGCACTGCGCCGGCTGTCGAGGGATGACCACGCGCGGGCGGGCGAGACGGGCGCAGCGCGGTGGCGGCGGGCGAGGCGCCAGGGCTGCGGCCGCTGCGCCCCGCCAGTGCACGGGCCTCTGCGCGTAGCTCCCGCGGCGAAACCGTGAACCCAGGGGAAACATGACCCCCCATAGTGCGGGGAGGGCGGGTCTCCCATGTGGGTTCGCCCCGCCTGGCTGTCCGTTGCGGAGATTGCTCGGTGGAGCCTGCCATGGCGTCGGCGGGTGCCGGGCAGGTAGGTAGACTGGGCGAAAATGTTTTGAAAATGGGCTGGCCGAGGCCGCTATCTGATGACGCGTGTATACTGTACACGGGGGCATTTCCAAATGGAAATGCCCCCGTGTACAGTATACACGCGGGTCTGTCATCAGATAGCGGCGCGGGGCATGTCATCAGTTACGACGTGGCACGCTCCGGTGCGAGTATTTATCCGATGACAGGATTATCTGATGACGCGATGTCCGTATGATATGCCTCTAAACTACGGTACAGCGAGCCCTGAATCCTCATCATTCATCCAAGTGGCTCGTCGCGGGGTAGCAACACGCGGGGTAGCAGCACGTGCTTTTCCACTGCTGCTGCTGGTGTGCTCTCCTACTGGTGTGAATTACACAAGTGGTGCCCTACCACTGGTACCATTGATAAAGTACGGGTACGGTATTTGCTGGTTTCGCGCTCGGGCGCGCGTCGTCTAGCAGATTCGGATACCCGCGCATATGAGCATAGAAGCTTGACACTAAGACCTGCTGGTGTCTGTATCGACAGGGGATGGACGAAGAGTGCGAGCAGCACATGTGAGTACGGGTACCTGTAGCTTCCTGTCCCGATGCTGAAGGCGAAAAAAAAAGGTGTACATTCCGCTCGTTTTGATGTACAGGTGGGCGCTCGTTTTGATGTACAGGTAACCTTGCACTCGCCGCCAGGCGCCAGCTGGGCAGGCAGTAATCCTACTACAGGTAATCCTGCTGGCGCGCCATATACCAAAACGCTCTCCGAACACCTTCAATCTTCTCATTCATTACACGCGTTAGCCGTTAGGTCTCCTCCACGCAACAGGGAAACACTCTAAGCTTCACCCCACCATCCAGATAATTCTTGCCACGACGATATGCAAGCCTCCCTGCACGTAGTATGTGTTTCGTCGGGCCCCGGATCGCAGCCGCGACGGTCGGCCGAGGTTCAGGACGCTGCAAAGAATGCGGGCCGGCGCTTGGAGGGTCGTATGGCGGCGCTGAGAGCTAGCAATCCGACGACTCCCGGGCTGAGCTTTCGCAACCGGGAGGCAGCTTCTACAAGCAACAAACATAGAGAATCGACTCAGTCATTCGCTGTAGACGTATCGGGCTTCGAGCTGGACGATGAAGTGATGACGGAGTCCAACACTCGCGCGACGGGCGGCGATATTAACACCGACTACAACGTGACTTCAGAAGGGCCCACACTGTGGCGAAGGCGAGTGCTACGACTTTTACGCGCGGGGCTACACCCTCAGCACGCCCAACTTTGATGTGGCCTCAGAGCTTCGCGCGGTCGACCACCGCAGCCTGCAGAGGCTGAGGGTTCCCACACAACGGCTCTTTTAGGTCTCCGTGCGCGCAGCACAAGACAGCGTGCAGCGCTGTTTCTGTTGGCACCAGTACATAGTGTTCGTAGCGCCCTAAATGAACATGCGCTAAATACGGGGGATGCCTACCGCACCGCTAGCGCTTATCTCGAATGTACGCGCACGACACCATAGGTGAGACCAGTCCACCGAGAACAAATTGGGATGCAGCCTTCGCCCATACGCCGGTTGGCTGCTGGAGCCTCTATAAATATCACCAAGCGGAAGGCAGTGCAACACCTGCCAGGAGAGCTTTGCCCTGGGGTCACCCGCCGGCGAATAAATGGACTGCAGCCCCCGCTGCAGCAGGAATTCTTTTCAGCAAGATGGATATGCATGAAATCGTTCTCAGCATTCCCGATGTAATGACACGATATATTTCGTGACCGCAACCGCTGCCGGCATCAAAATAAAGGATGCGAGCGATGCGATGTTGCAGTGCCGGACGGCGTGGAATGGACCTGCATACTAGTCTCCACCAGTAAAAGAACTTCAAAATTCGCGAGGAAAGGCGGACCAAGTACCAGGGGGCTGATAGTGGGAAGACCAATACACTTATGGCCATGTTTTGAAATACATGCTCGTGCTGTGCCTGCTCTGCAAGGGGCCCTCATATGCCTGTATACTGTGTAACTTGCGACAGATTCTTACTTTGGACGTGCGCTTGTGTCAAGCTTGCCCCGTGGGGACTGAGTAATGCTGTGTCACAGTCATATGCTGTACTGATCTGACGGTGCCAAAGCCCATGACATGATGTTTTGCGCCTGTCTGTTGAGGGTAACAATTGGCATACAAAATTCCATCATCATGAACTCAATTATGTGTAGATGGGAATTACGTCGTCCTGCACGAGCCTGGATGGCAAGCAGTGCAGAGGGGGGGTATCGAATCGAAACAGTGTTTTAGTGTTGCATCATCAGTGCTAACACAGTGCCAGCCGTCAAACAGGGCTGTGAGCGGGTCCTGCCAGCTGTCATTATATCAGATCCTCAGCCTCAGTGATAGTAATGGCTGCTACACATGACAGTAACATGGCAGGCATGCTTTTTATTGCACAAGGTTGGCATGTATTCTACGGGTTGCAGATGCTCATGTCACCGCGCCGCTGCTTTTGTTTCTTGGTTTGAGAGCTTGCGTGGGTTTCGGCTGAGCCGCTTGAGCGCCTCCTTGGACACCCAGCGCCTAGGCCTCCACCTTGTTCGCGCTGGAACCGGGCTTCCACGCGTAGTCTGTTTCCGCTGTGCAGCACGATGCAGGCGGGCGCCTCCTTCCAGTCGATACAGGTCTTTCTCAGAAAGTTGGCGTGGGGGCCCAAGCACGCCCTGGCTGAGGGCTGCTGCCGCATACTCATCTACCGATTCGAGGTACCTTCAAGCACCGGATCACAGAGTTAATGACAGGACATCAGTTGGCTAATTGGTGCAAATCTCAACAAGTGCCC